>JAWNKV010000543.1:0-33358 GCA_035041805.1 Amiota mariae
TGCTTCCAGATGGCCAGTATTGACCACCTCCACCAGGAAGCAAAAGCTTTATCGGTTCGGCAACATAATGAATTGCTTTCTAAGCAGTTTTTGTTGGCGACACATATGAGTGCACACCCCCACTATAGCACTATTATGGGCGTTGTTCTCCCCAGGCATATTCGTAATGATATCAGGTCACACGAGGAAGATATTGCTTCATTTATAGGCGATACTCTTGATAGTGGTCGCTATAAGTCTGGTCGTGATGATTACATCGGAGTGCAGTTGAAAATGCTTTAGTGTCACACCAGAATAATGTTATGCTAGGGGGCCGTCCTCCACCTATTGATAATAGTGAAATGCGACTTCTTCGTAGTACTAGGTACACTTTAGCTCAGTTAAGGTCGGGTTGGTCTCTTATCATCCAGTGCTACAGAGAGCGTATAGGTCTTTCTGACAATGATCGCCGTCCGCAGTGTGGTGGTTCTCCTCACAACACGGTTCACCTTTTCAACTGACCCATAAAACCGACCCAGTTGACTCCTATTGACTTATAGCTTCGACCGATCGGGCTTCATATGTAGGTTAAGTGACCTAATTTTGAATAAAAATTCTTTTATTTTTCAATTTTTTCTTTTTTTTTCCTCTGTTGCACACAGATGTCCGTTTACTTTACCTTCTCCCTTTCCTTATTAATTGCATGCATACCTCTACTTGCAACTCCCTTGTCCCACTCTAGCTTGAACAATACCTACCGAAATGCAATCGACTGCTAAGTCGGTTAAGGAAACACTGGCTCTCACAAAATATGATTATGTTACTCGACAAATCCTTTACACTCACTCCATCATCCACAAAAAGAGGTCATCCTAATCTTGGCTATAAGGAAGCTGGAGCTCGATTGAAAAGAAACTTGGCTTCATCAGAGAGTAAGGGACATGAGAAAGACCTACTTCATGCTGCAGCTGTTTCAGCTAAGAAATCTCGCCCGAGTGACTCATTGGAAATGACGAAACCTCAGTTATCTCCACTGGCATATCTCTTGGAAAACTCTATGACAAAATAGCAATATATCAGCACTAGATTGCTAGCCAAAAGCCGAAGTTGCAACATATTTCCTAGCTACATACATTCCTGATAAATAGACACACACAAAACACTGGACATACAATGACGTCACGATATAGTTTTGAAATTGATTCTGCATACCTTGACCTTTATTTTCCATACTTATACTTTTATTTTTACTTAAAAAAAACAATTTTTATCATAATCAGCAAAAAGTGCGAGTCAATTTGCAAATGCCTAGGCTGTTATCGACCAGCTGATTGAATGAACGTGCCAAGTAAGCAGGGTTGCAACAAAGGTAAACAACAATTTTTATTCTAATTGGCGCGTCTATTTATCAAATTTTTATTCATATCCAAAAAATATTTTCATACATTTTTCGATTTTATGCCGCTGTGGGACCATTGTGCAATGGTTATAGGTTCTGTATCTATGATGATGTTGGGCAATAGAGGGCATAGAGGGCAATTGGGTGATATTTATGTCCATATAATGCTGATTTGTTATTTTTGTGTGTCTAAGTCGCAATCCCAGTGGAATTTTATTTTAGGACTGTTTTGGATCAGAAGAGACCTTATAATTGAGGGATATAAACTGTTGTTGTTTAGATTAGCATCCAGGGATGACAAAGATTTAGTGCATATTAGAAAGTTACTTTTTCTATTTTTTATTAGTTTTATTGCTGCCAAGATTGCTATAATATTACAATATTTCCGATGCCATTACTGACAAAAAATGAGGAAGGAGGACTAATTTTAGAATTCTATTGTCCGTAGTTACGGCGTAGCTGGTTATGCTGTCTATTTGATAACCATATATAAACCATGTATATAAATTGGTGTTTTCTGTTTTTCTCTTTTATTCTCTCAAAATACTATGTGTAGATATGTGGAGTAGTGTTACTTTTATGGTGGCTTCTTAATACAGTGAGGATAAGCTCATTTGAGAAAAGCCAGGGAGGTGTTAAAGTTTTTATGTTGAGTGAGATGTATTTGTTGGGAAGCATTTATTATAGTTCTATTCCTTTCCTATAGTTGCTGGAGTTGGTTTACGTTTGATATTTTTATGAGTTTAAAGAGCGGGGTGTCGTGTGAGGTTAGAAGGTTTTTGTAAAGTGCAGCTGTTAGATAGTCTCTTCTTGAATCTATTTCTGGGATACTGGCTTCTTATAATACGTTTTTTTATAGATGTGGTTTGGTGCACACTCAGGGCGGAGCGAACTGCTGCATTAAAAAGGGTTTTTAAGTTGTTAATAGTTATCTTTTGTGTATGTATAGAAATACTGCATATTTTATCTTAGACACGAAAATTGCTTTTGTTATCTCTAGTAATGTATGAGTATTGCAGTTAAACTTAACACTGGCCAAGCATTTAATAATGCTTAATCTTTTTGAAAGTGATTATTGTAGAAGGTCGATATTCGTCTGCTAGTTTATTTGCTATTAAGTGTTACTCCCATTATTTTTAAAACCGTAACGGTGGGAAGTTTGTTGTTGTTGCATGTAGTGCATTTGCAATTATGTTTTTTTCATATGTTTAGTTGCTTCTTCTTGCTTAGAGATAGTGTGGCTCTTGAGTAGGTACACTAATTATTCATATTTGTGAAAATCGTATCTAAATTGTAGGTGAATAATTGAAAATCGTCAGCGTTAGTGCAGAAATTGATGTCTTTTTGTATAGAAACTTACACGTTTTATTTTACGATTTCTCATAAAGTTTTGTATGTAGTTTCGAATTTTTGGCCCTACTCTCCATTCGTGGAGTTGGTCAATAATACTATGTATGCCAATTCTATCGAATGCCCTTCAGAAATGATAATTAGGTGGCCTTTAGTTGCTATTGATCTAGCTATCAAGTGATCTGCATAAATCAGAGCGTCTGTAACCGATTTACATTTTTTGAAACCTATTTGGTTCTCATGTAAGAGCTTCCTTTTTTTACGAACCACCATAACCTATTGGCAATGATTTTGCCATGGCTTTTGCTAGGCACCAGTTTAGCGAAATTGGCCTGTATGAGCAAAAGTTTCTCTGCGTGGGGTTTCATATGGGGATTGTTAGGTTGGTTTTGTATGCTTGTGGCAAGTTGGCTTTGAATATGTTGTTGTATAGATGAATAACTATGAGTTTGAAGATGGTTAACGAATTCTTTAACATTGGGTATGAGATTCTATTTGGATAGGGTATTGTACCTTCAAGTGAATGTAAAGCAGAGAGGAATTCGGAGAAAACTATTTATTTTTCCAGCAGTAGTGCGTTAGGGTATGGAGCGTGTTTAAGATAATTATTGTATTTTTACGTTTATGGTCAATGAATTCTTGGCTGAAGTGTTTGTCTTGTGATATTTCTGAACTGTGTTGTGCAAAACTGTTGGCTATGAATGATTTTCATGTGGTTTTTTGATTGGTTATTGGATCATTAATGCAGTGTATTGATTTAATCGGTTTTAACCCGCAAAATGGTCTAATGTTGTTCCATATTTTAGCTGTAGGTGTGGAGGGTTGAATTTCTGAAGTGTAGATTCCAATGTAGTTTGTGTTTTACTTTATTTCTTCTTCTACTAAATTGAGCGTTTGCTTTTTGGAATGCTAATACGTTTTCTGATGTTAGAGTCGCTAAGTTCTTATTCCACCATGGGACTTTATGTTTGTATGTATTAGTTGATGTTTGTGGGATGCTGTAGTGCGCGCTTTGTATAATTATTCTGCATTTTCTTTGTTGATGTTGTTAATTATTGAGGTAAAAATTGAGTTTTTGAGTTTAGCTTACATGATACCTTTTTTCTTACTGCGTGGTGAACCCCAATTTGGATGCCAACTGTTGAAGTTCCCGGTGATAAGACCGTGGAAGTTTTGTGTTGAGAGTATGTTCGCTAAATTTCTATCAGAACACGGTCCTGATGGTGGAATGTTCATTGAGAAGAAAATGGTGATTTTCTTTAGGAATTATATTTCTATTGCCTCTAAATCATTGTTTATATTAAGTTAGGTAAATTGGATTGATTTGTGCACCAGAGGTGCAACTCTGCTAAATCTGTTTGATGCTTTATTAGTTATGATAGCGTAATTTATGGATACTGGTAGGTGCTTGGTATTATAGATATTTGTTTCTTCCAATGAGATTCTTTGGGGTTGTTGTTCTTTAATGAGTATTAAAAATTCACTGTAGTTGTTTCGATAACCTTTTATGTTTAATTGGAGGATTAAAAGTGATGTTTGGATATTTATCATTATCGAACGAAGTTTGCGGCCTAATAAATAACTATCTCAGGGAAATCTCTGATTTTTTCTGTAGCCGCAACCGTAAGCTCTCACCGACCAAATCCACATCTTCCATTTTTACCTCCTGGACTAAGGAGGTTTCAATAGAATTGGACATTTTTGTTATGGGTTTAAGGGTTCCAACTACTACTCATCCAAAAATTCTTCTTGTTGTGACAGCTTGCTCACATTTTCAACACATGCAAAAACACCTTCAATCGTGTGAAAAAGAGGAATAAAGTTCTTAAGGCCTTAGCAGGAACTTCCAGGAAAAGGATAAGGAGATTTTAAACACCACATATAAGTCAATTGGACGTTCTGTCTTAAATAATATCGGGGACATCTGTAAATTAGTCAAAATAACGCCCTTAGAACTGAGACGGGTTACATCCCGATGGCCAGTGATCAGTGCTTTATGGGTTCGTCAACATAATGAAATGATTTCTAAGTATTATTATGGGCGTTATTCCCCCCAGACATATTCGTACAGATATAAGCAGGTGCGAGGATGCCATAACCTTCTTGTTAGGCGATACTCTTGAAGATGGTCATTATAAGGCTGGTCGTGATGAATTGAATCGGAAGGCAGCTGAAAATGCTTTAGAGTCACACCAGAATAATGTTGTAGTGTTGCCTCCTAGGCCGTCCGCCACCTGTTGATGATAGTAAAATACGATTTCTTCCACCTTAGCTCAGTTACGGTTGGGTTGGTCTCTTATCCTCCAGTGCTACGTGAGAGCGTGTATGTTTTTCTGACAATGATCTCTGTCCGAGGTGTGGTGGTTCTCCTCACCACATGGTTTACCTTTTCAACTATCTCATAAAGTCTACCCAGTTGACTCCAATTGACTTATGGCTTCGACCGATAGAGGTGGCTTCCTTTTTAGAGCTTGATATGTAGGTTTAAGAACTCTACCCCTTTATCTAATTCTTATTTAGTAACGTAATTTTTAATATTAATTCTTTTATTTTTTCCATTTTCCTTTTGTTTCCTCTGCTGCACACAAACTTCTGATTCTCTTACCTTTCCTTATTAATTGTAAGCATACCTCTACTTGCAGCCCAACTTGCTTTTACAACAACAAAAACAACCACAGACCGCTAATGTATAACTGTCTTTGATTTTATGTATTTAAAATGTTATGGCACTTATATATATAAATAATATGCAGTTTTTGCATGGCACTTTATAATTATTGTATTGTATATAATAAGTTTATTTAGGAGTCACCAATAATGTTCAATAAATTACGTCGGGGTCACCAAAAAGTTTAAAGGAGATGATTTGTCACCTTTGCCGCACAAATAATTATAATAACACATTGTAATTCAATAATAATGTTTATTTATTTTAGATATATTTAATTTTTATAAATGTATATTATTTATTTATTATTATTTTTTATCGATGTAGTTTTATGATCGAGGTGTTTGAGCGAAGTGAAGTAAAAAGCAAAAAATGAAGAATGGTAAGAAAAAAAGAATAGACATTCTTTCCCTTTGAAACAATGAAGTATTTTCAATGCAAGTAGTCTCTAGGGGAAGTACTGCAAGCTTAGTCACCGCTATTTTAATTAGTCCTGCAGCTGTGCGGATGAAGGAAACTCGAAAACTACCATCATCTCACGTAACTACTTCGTTGATGCGACCAAGCAGCCATTTGAGTGGTGGAAGACTATCTTCCTTCACAAACACCATTAAACCCAGCTGAAAATTCGGTGATGATGTACGCCATTTGCCACGCTTTTGCAGCAATGGCAAATAACTAGTGATCCACTTTCTCCAGAATGCCTGCTGCATCTGACATACAAGCTGCCATCGACTTAACCGATCCATGGTTAAACCACTGGTTAAACAAGTGACTGTTGTAGGGGCCACTCAGAAACAGTTGCTTTAAATCATCCAGCTTATGTTTCTCGCCCACAAAATTTGTGGCATCAACACCAGTTTTTAAAAAAGGCCGATTGGGCTGCACACAATTTGCCGGCAATGGAGCTATGACATGCTTTGCAATCCTTGGCCTCAAGCGAAAACAGCGTACACATTTGTTCACTACTTCTGCAACCGTTTTCAAACATCCAATTGGCCTGAATCTCTGCCTCAACATAGCAAGAAGACTCTGTGGACCAGCATACAAGAACCTATGAAATATATGATGATCTTTCTGTGGTGACTGGGTGATGTTTTGTCGGATGCCTGGCGTCATAATCGAGGTTAGAATTTTAAAGTCTTCCAATTGTTGATTGCACCTCTCCTCTCGATTTTAAAAACTTGTATTCATCGGTAAAATACACTCACTGAATATATTTCGTCAGCAAATGTGTGCCACTTCTGTGCCACCCTTTCCAAGAAGTAGATCCTTGCATTTGAGCTGTAAAAATCGATATACTTAGGCAAATATTTGTTGCAGTTTTCCAAATGACGTTTGAAATTTTCGAGAGAATGAAATGTCAAACTGAATCGAAGAAATCATAGGCTAGTGAGAACTATCAGAAATCAAAAATGATGGTCCATTTTACCAAAACTTTGATTGGAACAATTCTAACGTTGAGCACCTACGAGACAAAATTTTAGCTGAATTCAATTGAGAAGCAATATGACGCCATGTTATGCCAGTAGTTTACTCATGTATTTGTGCCAACCGATTGGAAACAAACGTCTGAAAACTAAATGGTGAATCACGAATACAAGCAAGCATAATCATTGAATGCAACCAGCAATGAATAGTACAATTAAATGGAATAAATTAAGCAATGTAACTAATGATTTTGTTTTGAGTGTTTATTTATTTCCAAAAAAAAAATGAACTTATTTAAATACATAATAGTTTTATTTACATATATTCGATCGCTTGACCCGAAAGGGTACTCTGGATCCTTTTTTAAGAACTAAGCTGACTTATGTTTGGTTGGTTTCCGTGGCTGGCTCATATAGTCCACTACGAGCCACAATTAGCACTAGAGTGCCGTTTTGATACCACTTCTTCGCCGAACGCAAACAGTATTACTAAATCCAACCTGTTGAATTTATGTATTTGAGTAAATTACCCGGACATATGACTGAACAGTCCGAGAGATTGTCAATGAAGTATTTGCCTAGAAACTTATTTCTAGTCTTTGCCAAAGCTGGGCATTGACATAGAAAGTGGGTGAGTGATTCCTCTTCCTCTTCGTTTCCGCAGCTCCTACAATGACTTCTAAATGGAATACCCAGTCTATCCGCTCTTTCCTAGAGCTGGCCACCAAACAATTGCATTGTATGGTAATATCGGACGTACAATTGCGGTATACATCCATGCTGTAATATTAGGGCGTAAGCCTTATCTCTTGCCAAATAACCTTTTGCAAGAGTAAAACGCCACACAGGCTTTCTTTGCCCGTAACTCTTTATTTGGTTTCCAATTGAGTTTTGCGTCCAGCATAACTCCTAAGTATTTGGCCTTATCCGAAAGATGAAGCTGTTGTCCGTTCAGAGTAGGAAGGTGGAAAGTCAGTATTTTCGTCTTCGTTGTGAAGAGTATCATTTCTGTCTTGCTCGGGTAAACATTAAGTCCACATCCTGTAGCCCATATTAACAGCTTTCCCGGAGCTCCTTGCATGATATTGCTTATCACGCTAGGATACAGTCCTGATACCATGATCACAACGTCGTCTGCATACGCAACTACCTTAGCCCCCGTCCTCTCTAATACATTTAGAATGTTGTCTATGACTAAAAGCCACAACAGAGTCGAGTTACCTAACTCTGACCGTACTATTCTAGTCTTCAGCATGTTAACTATCCATTCTAAAATGTCTTCCTCTACGCCAATCCTAGATAATCCTGGATAGCACGTGTACTAACATTGTTGAAAGCACCCTCTATATCTAAGAATGCTGCAAGAGAGTATTGTTTATAGTAAATCGCCCTCTCTGCAGTACGGACAACCTCATGTAGAGCCGTTTCCGTCGATCTACCCTTGAGGTATGCGTGTTGGCAAGTCGAGATGGGAAATTTATCAATGATGGATCGAAGATGGAGCTCCAATACCCTTTCCATCGTCTTCAATAGGAACGATGTTAGGCTGATTGGCCTGAAATCTTTTGCGGATTCATGACCAATTTTACCTGCCTTAGGAATGAAGACTACCTTAACTCTGCTCCAGCTAAATGGTATGTGGTTAAGGAGAATACATGCTCTATCGATCTTAGCCAAGGGACTACCTTGACCTGCAGCTTCTGCAGCATTATCGGGAGAACCCCGTTCATGCCAGGCGATTTATAGGGTGAGAAAGTACTAATGGAATGCAAAAACTTATGATCTGTAAAGATCGAATCTCGATCCTGCGAAGGTTGCCGCAACCGTACTGATACCTTAGAATCAGTTGCCAAATCTTTGCAGTCAGGAAAGTGAGTTTTTAGTAGAAGATCAAGTGTTTCAGACGAATCCGTCCATGTACAGTCTTCCTTTTTAAGAACCTTACTAAGTCTTGCTGAGACAGAAGTAGACTCAACCGACTCACAAAACTCTTTCCAACCGTCGTTTTTGGCGGTCCTGATAGCTTTTTTGTAAGTTTTGAGGCACTCTTTGTATATTTTCCAGTTATTATTCTTATAACACTGGTTGAAGGACCTCCTCGTCGTCTCCCTGAGCTTAGAGAGGTCCTCACTCCACCACTGTGGGTAGTTCTTTTGGCTCCTTCTAACTGGACAGGATATCTTGTAAGCTTTACCGAAAGCTTCCTCAAGATGTTTAACCTTCTTCTTAATTTCGTCCCTAGAGTCAATATTTAAACCTCTGACTGAGTTCAGTTTTGATTTAGCTACTCTCCTAAAAACATACCATTTTGTTTTGTGTGGGTTTCTAAATTGAGCAAAATCTTTTATCTTCAAATTCTGGTTGTAGAGTATCCAGCTATGATCCGAGAAAGACCTTTTGTTGGACACCCTCCAATTTTCTACCTGAACCTCTGAATTCTCCGACAAAACAGTTATGTCTAGTACCTCCTCCCAACCCGGGAAGTTTACTGTACTAGGGAAGGTAAAGGTGAGTGTAGTTCCTCTATTGCATACTAACAGATTTGAGGTACCAATAAAAATGAAAAGTGACTCACCCCTTTCGTTGTAATCCGTGCGAGAAAGACGTTGACATCTGCATTTTTCAAGAGCACTGAGTCATAGGCAGAGATATTCTGGGGCTCAAAAACAAAAGGTATAGACTACTGTACACTAAGGTATGTGGCAGTCCCAGAACATGCATTTTAGTTAAAAACAATATCAATGCTTTTCTTTGTCCTCAATTCTGCACAGGTGATTTAACAGCTGTGAAAATCGAAATGTCAGAGGAGAGAGTCATACTGGTATCATCTGTATACAACCACTAACACTGCCATACTCCTGGGATGCGACGCCAATGCACATCACACGCTATGGGGAAGCACCGAGGATAACGAATGGGGTGAGTCGCTTTTGATTTTATTAGTAGTTCAAATCTGTTAGTTTGCAATAGAGGAATTACACTCACCTTTACTTTCCGTAGCACAGTAGACCTCCCGGATCGGGAGGAAGTACTAGACAAAACTCTTATGTCGGAGAATTCAGAGGTTCTCGTTGAAAATAGGAGGGTGTCCAACAAAAGATCTTTCTCGGATCATAGCTGGATACTATACAATCTGAATTTGAAGATAAAGAATATTGCTCCATTTAAAAACCCAAGCAATATAAAATGGGATGTTTTTATAGGGGTAGCTAAATCGAAACTTAACTCTGTCAAATGTTTAAATATTGACTCTAGGGACGAAATTGAGAAGAATGTTAAATATCTTGAGGAAGCTTTCGGTAAAGCTTACAAGATATCCAATTAAAGGAGTCGAAAAAGCTTCCCACAGTGGTGGAACGAGGAGCTCTCTAAGCTCAGGGAGATGACGAGGAGGTCCTTCAACCAGTGCTATAAGGATAACAACTGGAAAGTATACAAAGAATGCCTCAAGACTTAGAAAAAAGACATCAGGAACACCAAAAATGACGGATGGAAAAAATGTTGTGAGTCGGTTGAGTCTACTTCTGTCTCAGCAAGATTTAGTAAGATACTGTCCAAGGAACTGGTTGACCCCTCTTTCCTTAAAAAGGAAGACAGAACATGGACGGAATCATCTGATGAGACACATGACCTCTTGCTTAAAATTCACTTCACAGACTGCAAAGATGTGTGACCTTGATTCGATCTTTAGCTTCTGCTGTGGCTTTTAGTCATAGATAACATCCTCAATGTATTGGAGAGGACGGGGGCAAGGGTAGTTTATGTATGCAGACGATGTTGTGATTACGGTATCAGAGCTGTTCCCTAGCGTGATAAGCAACATCATGCAAGGAGCTCTGGGGAAACTGTTCAAGTGGGCCACAGGATGTGGACTAAACGTTAACCCGAGCAAGACGGAACTGATACTTTTCACAACGAAGTCTAAAATACCAACTTTTCGTCTTCCTATTCTGAATGGACAACATCTTCATATTTCGGATAAGGCCAAATACTTAGGTGTTATGCTGGATGCAAAACTAAATTGGAAATCCAATATTGAGTTTCGGGCAAAGAAACCCTGTGTGGCCTTTTACTCTTCCAAAAGATTGTTTGGCAAGAGATGGGGTCTACGCCCTAACAAAACATCATGGATGTATACAGCATGAATACGTCCGATACTAACATATGGCGCAATTGTTTGGTGGCCACCTCTAGGAAAGGGTTATATAGTGCACAAACTAAGCAGTGTGCAGAGGACGGCCTGTGTAGGAATCACAGGAGCCATGTACAAATTACAAAAGTGGGCCAAAAGCAACTCAAAAAAGAAATAGTTTTATGTTCTTTTATTAACGAGTATAAGCTTAAGACTAATTTACAATTGATTCAAATAACTTATTTATACTATTTTTATGCTGACCAAAAAATAAGATGTTTGTACCAGTTACAAAATAAGAATGCAAAATAGTTCGTTGACATAAGTGTTAGATATCATATTAATTAAATGAGTTACATTTACAGTTTGTTGACTTAATTGTTTAGCAATCATCAGTTTGTTAATATATCTGGAATATGAGTTATATTTTATGCATAAGCTGCATTTTTAGTGTATTGACCTAAGTATAAATAATACAAAATGATGATGTTGCAATTAATTAATGTTACTACTAATGTGACTCATATAGTTACTTTATATTGAAATATTGGGATAGGTGAAGGTTCTAACGTAACTCGCACGTGTCCCACGGCAGCGCTGAACGTACTGCTATCTTCTTCCCATTGATCTCCACATTAAAAACATTGTCTGCAACAGCGCAATAAGGCTGAAAGAGAAGTGGTTCAAAATCCTATGTTTAAGAAAACAACCGACTATATATTGGCATATAGCAGCTTTGAGAGCAACTTCAAGGTACAATTTTCTACCAGGATTGGAAAGTTGTAGTGGAAAGAAAACAGTTTTCAGAGTGACGTTGACTTCCCAATCTTCACGGATGGTTCAAAGATAGAATGTGGTGTAGGTGCAGGGGTGCACTCACCACATTTATACTTAGACCATTCCTTTCGCTTACCCAACGAGGCTACGGTCTTTCAGGCAGATGTTCTGGCCATTAGAGAGGCATGTCGGCCGCGGAAAATAGTGTACCGGAAGGTCGTAAGAGAGCTACTTTCATTGATAGTCAGGCGGCACTCAAAACTTTGCAATCCACCGTTGTGAATTCCAAGTTCATAAGGGAATGTAGAATGGCGATAAGCGAGTTAAGTCGTAGTGCGGATGTTACTCTCTTATGGGTTCCCGGCCATAGGAACATTGAGGGAAATGAGAATGCTGACGAACTAGCTCGCTTTGGTGCATCTCTTGATATATCGTTAGCGGAACAGGTCTTGATTCCCCTAGCGGTCATTAAGAGGAGAAATTTCCTGCATTTTCTTCAGCAGGCTAACAGTTGGTGGAAAGATCTTGAATCCTGCAGAGTGACACGTGATACCTGGCCTATGTGCAACGAAAATAGGTTTTTTAAACTAATCAACAGAAGACGCAAAGATACCGCAAGGCTCACAGCGGGTTTTATTGGTCACTGGTGTGTTGGGACTCACGCAGAGATACTGGGTATCCCCTACAGGAGCCTTTGTAGGAGTTGTGGTGACGTGGAGGAAAAAGAATCACTCACCCACTTTCTATGTTAATGCCCAGCACTGGCGAGAGCTATAAACAAGTTACTGGGAAAATATATCTGCGATAACCTCACGGCCTGTTCGGTGACATGTCCGGGTGACCTTCTAAAATATCTAAACTCTACGGGATGAGTTCAGCTATACTGATTGTGTTCGGCGAGGAAGTGGTTTCAAAACGACCCTTAAGTGCTAATTGTGGCTTGCATTATAGATTATAAAAGTCAGCTACAGTAACCAACCAACCAGACACCATGCGCTTCATTACACAAGGCGCATTTCGCAGGCTGATTTGGATGCTTTGTGCAACCCTTAGATGAGTGATCCTCCCAACATTTTACACATCTGTGTCTTTTGTGATAGAAACTCTTTATATGCTCGTATTCCTGACAGCGGTGGCAGTGCGCTACATCGTCACGGCGGCGGTGTGCGTCCTCGACTTTGATTTTATGCCTGAAAAATACAGAGATATTGTATATCTCCCGTGTATTAAATTTCGTCGCATGGTTCACAAAGAAAATGTCCACAGGTTTCGCTGATGCACCGTTTGTGGGGTTCTGGATGTTTCGTACCATTTTGGTTGCCTCTTTGGTGGATCCAGATTTCCAGCACCTGGGAATTCAACATCCTCAGACACAGTTGAGGAGTCAGAACTTGACAGATGTACCTCATTCATATCACTTTCAGATGCTGACAATGTAACTTCATCGACATCTTTCAAGAAAATTCCAAACCGATTAGGTGTCATTCACAGCCCGGCAGACATGTCAACAGGCATGAAGCCCTTAGATAAGGATGGCAAATCGTCTAGTATTCGCTGTTCAATATTGTTGTCAGTAGTAGAGATGAACTTGTTTTTTTGCTACTTCAGTTCAGTTTCCTTTTGCCAGCAGACAGGTTTGTATTATTATTATTTTTTACTGTTTTTCATTGTAAAAGCAGTAGGTAAGAACCGCTAAGTCGCTTGTGCACAAAAACCAAATGCACACAATAACAATAGAAATGCAACAGCAAACAAAATAAAAATTTCGTCTGTATTGCAATCGACGAAAAGTCCCGCTATATCAATTTAAGCAAGTTGTAGTTGCTTGACTGAGGCGTAGGATAAGCCCAAAACTGAAATTCAAAAAAAAAAATAAATTCCCGATTGTGACAAGACTTGGAATAAGCACGAATGAGCTGCGTAGAAGTATTTGTTGATATATGTAGTACAACTTTTGATATAGTATGGCATGAAAGCTTAAACTCATACAAAATTCTGCAGTCTAATAGGCTATTCAGAATGAGCAAAACTCGAATTTTGGTTTAATTTATTTAATTTAATTTTAATAAAATAAGTAGCAGGAATGAAAGAGGAAGCTGCAAGAATAATTTGCATTATTTTTATGTAAGCAACTCAAAAAGTTAGGTCGTCGTGCTTTCAGTATACTTAAGGGGATAAACGCATATTAAGGTTTGTGCCATAATTGAGTGTGCTGAAGTCTGGTCTATCACCTCCACGTGGTGACGGCTAGAAACAGTTGCTAGTATGTCTCAAACCGGACGTGTCATTAAGACATGTTCAGTTGGGTCATGCGGCAAGCTGGTTAAGATAGATCAGGCGGGGGGAGCAAACCCTCTTAAATAAAATCTTCCTTTACCCAAGGTGTTATGCGTCTCTACTTGATCGCCTACCGTCATCTTTTTGCTTCGAAAGGAAATTCTCTGTAAGGTTTCCAACGCGGCAGGAATGGCTAGAAGGTGATCCATCACAAAATGCTCAGATCAAGATATAATCAGATGGATCTAAAATGGATACCGGTGTGGGGTCTGGAATTTACTGCGAAATGCCCTCAATCTGGAAATCCATTAAACTAATAGACACTGCAGTGTTTTTCAGGCGGAAATAACTGCCATTCATGAAGCCATAAAATGGTTTCAGATAAACAATATATCTGGCAAGGATATATGTATTCTATCAGACAGCCAGGCTGCCCTAAAAGCCCTGGATGCACCCCATACAACATCTAGGAGTGTCTCAGATTGCCGCCGATCTATTAATGAGATGGCTTTACAATTCTGCATAAACCTGTGCTGGGTTCCCGGTCACAGCGATATTCCAAGAAATTGCAGGGCTGATGAACTCGCAAGAGAAGGCACATGTCAGTAGAGGCATGGAGTGCATTGGTGTTCCAATTGCGACGTGTAACTTTATCGACAGGGAAACACTAATAAATTCCACAAATTATAGATGCAGTAGTGCTTCTACCTGCGAAATTTCCAGGCAAACATGGCCAAAGCTAAATCAGCGTCTATCCTAGTCTTGTATTAAGCTAGATAGAACTCAATTAGGAATCCTGATAGGCACCCTAACAGAACACTGTTTAATAAGAAACCATGCAACTAGAGTGGGTGTCTTAACACATGATTTCTGTTGCAGCTTCAGAAATTAAGAGGAACTGGAGACAATCCATCACCTCTTCTGCTCATGTGTAACTCTGGCCAGAAGGAGAACACGTTTCTTGGGTTCCCCCTTCCTAACAAGTAAAATAACCTATATCAACCAGGCATTAATAGCCTCGTTCGCTTCATCAAAAGCTCCGAATGGTTTAATTCGGTTGGGAGGTAGCTAGGCCACTCATCTTGCAGTCTAAGTGGCATCACTCGTTTAGCGATGCAGCTACCTAACCTAACCTAGCTCAAAAAGTTGCTAACTTTTTACAACAACAACATGTAAATGACTGAATTTCCGGGTTGCTTGTGTCCTTTGAAAGCTACAAAAGTGAAAGCAAAAATTTCAGCTGGGGCTGGGAAACTTTGAGTAGTGCTGCCAAGTTTTTGGTCATATCTGCCTCTTTTTTTGTCTTTCTTGACATTAAACATCTGATCATTGCACAAAACAATTTGAATCGGGCATAATATCGTGGATCGAGTGTTTTAAGTGTAATGTAAATAATTATATACCGGTGTGTGCTGGAAACCGCTTTCATCTCAATTCCATTTCACGGTCTGATGGAAACCGCTTTTGACGTTTTTGGTTAAATTCTCTCTTATCTCAAATTATTAAAGGAACAAAAGTACCAAGATTTGTAATATATTATTTTCCTCGCTAAACTGCATTTAAAGAATTCAACATTTTAGTCTTTAGTCTTAAGGCATAAATATGCATTTTACCCAAATCACTTTTCCATTGAAGAAAAATAGACGAAATAAGCAAATCCAACCAATACTGAAAATGCCTACCTGCTTGCATATAAATTTTAACATTTTCGAAGATTCGAATTCGTCTTTAATTCATTCAATTGATATGTCAAAATTAACTGCATTTTTAATAATCTCATTGGTGAAAATTGGCATATATGCAATGTGGTACAGGGGGTGTTTTACACGATTTTTGTTTGTTGAGAAAGGAAGTTGTTTTTTATCGATTGGTTTTAGAAGAGTGAGTAATGTGAAAGGGAGTGAGCAGTGTCAAAATATTTGCTTTTATTCCACTACTACTCCATGTTTTCCTATTTAAACTAGCACTTTCTATGCTAATAATAAGATTGCTGCAAAGCTCCTGCACTCTCTCACATCAGAATATTTGTTCCTCAATCACTTTCCTAGTCTATTTAAACGGTAGCTGTTAGTGTATTCATGTAAGGTTTTATAAATGTATGACAAGAACAGAAGTATCTTTCTTTTTTTTGTTTTGATGCGCCAAGGAGGTGTAAATCTTCTAAAGATCCTAGCAGACCGAATTACCAGAACCAGGTACCTAGGTACTAAAACCACCCCCGGACTACACTGGCACCTTTTTCAATCCTGGCGGGACACCAATCGAGGTATTGGAAAGGGCAGGTTAGACCACACTTCTGCTTAACTCCTCATATCTGCGGACCTGCTGTATTATTGTAACTATTATCCCGCACGCTGTGTTCCAGAGTCTTCATCCTCAAGCATATAGTTACTCACGCCATTTGGTGTAAGGTTTCTACCTACCTCCCCCGTGATTAACTCTCTGAGGTGTACAAACCGGGAACAATCCATGAGAACATGGCGAGCATTTTCTCGCTGCTTTGTACAGAACAGGCAATGTCGGTCATCTACATGCTTGAATTTATGCAGATACTACCCAGTAATGAACTGCGTCAGACGGTAGTTCAGCGTACCATGTCTCCTAGATGCCCAAACAGTGATGTTGGGAATTACCTAAAACGTCTAACGCTCTTTTGTAAAGCTTTCCCACCGCTGCTGCCAGGAATCAGTTGGTGTGATTTCCTGGCCATTTGTAGGAGACTCAATCCGTCGCACTATATATATTGCCATCAGCTCGTTGACGACAATATCCACCGGTTTGCAGTTGGCATTTACTTTTATCGCGTCATCTGAGAACGTTCGAAATGCACAGCATATCCTGATGGAGTTAAGGCGATACACTGAGGCAGCTGACTTAACGTACGATCTGTGCTTGGTTGCACATGACTATATGGTGCAGCATACCGAATAATTGATTTGCTAACAACCGCATGATACTCACGCACTGGTTGTCTAGGCCCTCCAGCATTTGGCATAAGCCTTAGGCCAGTACGCCTTAGCCAGTTTTTGATGCTTATAACAGCCGAGTTGCATTTACCCTGGAGCTCCGGGAGCGTTTTTGCAACTGCTACTACTGCACTATCATCCGCATTGCCAATTATCTCAACATCATCAGGCATTCTTCAGTTTGCAGTTTAGAGGAGGTCTTCTTAACTGGCGCAGGTTTTGCTAACTATAGCGCCTGTACTGTGGGTGCATCCTCCTCTAGAGCATTTGTGATAACCACACTAGGCAATTCGTCTTCCTGTAGACCTTCTGCGGATTGCTGTTTTGATAGGGTCCTCTTAGTTGACGCAGGGTTCACCATATCTTGCGCCTGCAATTTGGGTGCATCCAACTCTAAAGCATTCGCTGCAACCACGCTAGGTTCATTCTTAAGCGGTGAGGGTAGTACATCCCTCTCACACTCTTTCTCCTACGTCAATGTCTGTGGGTGAGGGGATCGTCTCGTTGGAGAGCGGCACATTTTGCTGCTTCTCCTAAAAACACTGTCCTCATTGTTTCCAAACTTGTTATATTATCTGCTACAACAACCAAGTTGGCCGTTGCCATAGTAGTGTTAGTTTCGATATTTCTGTGCATTCTTTTCTTGTTTCGCCAGCGCATCGTGTGCTGCGGGTGGGCTTAAATAGTCAGGAACGGGTATACCCTCGTGACACAGTCCCTCTCCAGTTCCCTGAGGCCTGACCTTCGCTTAACCAGTCCCGGAATGCACGGACGGACTGGGACTCGCCCGAGACGACGTTGTCTTCTTAACTGAGTCCAATGCACACTCCTTCACCCGAGTCCAAAGCGGCTCGTTTCTGATCCATGCCACGCCTGAAAGCTCACATAACCCTTTCACCATCATTAGCGAAAGAACTAACAATAGTTCCGGAGACTCCCAACGCGACATGACGGGGAACGGTCAACTTATTGTGTTTTAGGCCTACCACCAGGCATTCGCCGCTACCAACCTATCAGGTACAGACGTAGACCAAAAGGCCACCCAATCTGTGGCCTGACGCTTTTGGGTTTTGGAGAGCTTATTATGTGGCCGACTCACACTCGCCTCGTCACGAGAATTTCACAAGTGTGTGTAAACTTTTGAACTACCCCTTTCACTCTCACCGCTCAGTGGTCGGGGACTGCTTATTCAATATTCGCAGCTAACCTTCATATCTGTAGGCCGTCCACTATCAGCCACCTGTGACACCCACTGTAGCTTCAGCAACGCCTTGTGCAGAGTGTATAAATAGCCATTTGGGATACCGGTTTCTAAGTAAATAAAGTACGACGGGGTGTTACTACGGAGATGTAGGAATTTTTTGATAAAGTATAATTGCAATTTATCTACCTCATCAATCATACCAAGCCCCCATGTTTGAGCAGCATAGCTTTGTATGGCTCTAGTGACCGCCAAAAACAACTTCCACTTTGCGGTAAGTGTTATTTGGTTTTTAGCCAGAAACTAATTATATCTTCTACGTGTGCTTTGAAACTAAGTTGCGGCATCAGTATTACCCCTAACTTCGTGTATTCTGACTTAAATTCAATCCTCTACCCCTTATAACTCCACATCTCATTTTTGGCAAATCTACTTCCCCGTCTAAATATCATCAGGATAGATTTTTCCAGATTTACTTGCATATTCCAAGTATCACAATACACCTCTAGCTGATCTATCATCCTCTGTAACACGTCAATATCGTCAGACAATAATACTTTATTATCCCAATATAAAAGATATATATATATACATTTATTACGTCGATATTTAATCCCCCTCCCAAACACTCATGCAAATCATTTAAATATAAGGAAAAAAGCAACAAAGACATTAAACAACTTTGCAACGTATTCTTACCCGTCCATATTAAAGAACTGGTCTCTTTATAAACTTGGTCAATAAAATTCACCATTTTTGTTGACATTGCCATCATATGCAACTTGTATATTAAAAGCTTTCTTAGAACTTTATCAAATGCCACATTAGAATCCAAAAAAAAAAAATCATATATTTTTTTCTTCTCTTTGAATTTTAGATGATGCTTACAAATATGCTCGAAAAAACATTTTTTTATAATTATTTTTTATGTCAATATATTTTAAAGAGCGAAATATTGCAATGAACGATTAAATGTTGCTTTAAATTTTCGAATACAAAAGAACTTCGTTGCGCGTTTAACAATATTGTATATGCAGAGAATGACCTTTCAACATCCACCGACGTTACTGGACAGAATTTAAAATTTAAAATTTCTAAAGGCGTTAAAACGTTTATGTAGTCGTCAATTTCTTAAAAATTGTTAGAAATAATTTTATTTATTTTTCACAAGGACGTGTATTATCGTTTTCTTTTTAATTTTTGTAAAAACTGCTCATCCTCTATTTGTGTTAATCTCTTTTTAACTTCTTCTCGCAAAGATAGTCCTTTGGTTTGCAGTTTTTGAATGCCTGCAGAAATGCAGTCGAAGTTAGACTTAATAAAAACTAAATCTGATTTTAGGTCATTGTTTGTAAAATTTTGTTTTGTTCGGCAAATAAGGTCTGAGTCGTCATCATTGTATTTATTGACTACTAAATGTACTGAATTTAAATTATCGCAGTAATATTTCAAATTTGGAAATTCGGCTTTGAATTGAAGGCGGCGAGTAGGTGCCTTAAGAGAAGTGATGGTTTTATTATATATTTACTTAATACGTTACTGTACCTAGCAATAGATGGATTTCACATTCGAAATAAGTGAATTTACATTTGTGAATTCGAGTCGGATAAATTCAGCCATCCTGTGTAGGCCATGGGCGAAGCATGTGCAATGCAACATCTTAGGGTACAATGTCTTCAGAGTCTTCATAGTTGCTATCATGTACGCAGCAGCATCCGTTACTGGTAATGAAACTCTACCGTATTGAATATCTTTGAAAAGAAAAATTTTCATATTTAACATACTGCATGCATGTGTTAAGATACTCGTACATATGTCTATATAAACAAAACATTACCCTCCGGCCACAAAATATTTAGTGAATCGTTACGGAATGCTGCGGCTTCTACAACGCCAACGTTTAAAAGAAAAGACTTCTTCCTATTTTCTTAGTTACCATCCAGAATCCCAAAGACCACATTAACAATCAGCCTTTGCTCAGCGTCAGTTGTTTCGTCAATAGATATATATATATATATATATATATATATATATATATTTGTTTCCAACTGCAGCCCGCATATTTTCTAAGCATTGCTCGTATAGCACAGGAACATACTTTTAACGCAAATTGGTGATATTCGGTACAGTGTTGTTAGTATATTTGTGCAGGAACTCTATGACAGCTGGATGACTTATTTTATCCAAAGGTATATACATATATTCAAAAATATTTTGCATAGGTCCATGCTGAATGCGTTGTATTTATTTTCAACACTTTCTTTTAAAAGTAACTGAGTTTTCTTTATTGTTTCACGCTTTTCTCCACATTGTTTGTGTTTTTGAGTTCCAAAATGTTGTTTAACATTAAAAGTTTTGTTGCCATTTATACAGACATTACAAAACTGGCAATAAAAAAAAGACTGATCGGTTCGCAGTATGCCTTTGAACTGATTTATTATACCATACGCGAACAGAATTCACTTTTTGTTTCTTTTTCTTTTGGCATTTGATTTGCGCAACACACTTAAAAACCATTTTAATACACTTGTAGAATGAAAAGATATTTGACAGATGAATGCGCGGGAAAAATGTGGTCAACAGGGTTGTCAAATATGCAAAAGTGCATGTCAAAAAGAAAGTAAAATCAGCATGCAAATATGCATGAACATAAAAAATAAGCCTGCAAACTCTAAATATGCAAAATAAGCAAGTCCAAGCAAAAGCTTAGAATTTTCGTCGTTGTTTATAAATATTGTTTACTGTTGCGATGATTATTTATTAGCAACTAAAAATGTTGTACATACAAAAGTGAACAAAAGGAAACAAAGAACTAGAAACACGAACATACATGTTCTAACATATTTTCAACACCTTTCCTCAATGCAAGCATGTTTACAATATCATCGTTACTTTAAATTTAATAACTTTACTTACTCCATGTGTTTATTTTAAAACAAATTTTTCGTTTATACAACGGCTATCATTTCGCCAGTTGAGACATGCGAGTACTTCAAATTAATATGACCTTCGCTAATAATTTGACGCAAATGATATCTTATATCGAGATGCTTAGTCCTTGAATGATGAACTGGATTCTTTGCTAGTTGTTGTGCGCTCAAATTATCTCCATACACAATCGTTCCAGTATTGACGTCTCCGCAACTATTCTCAATAATAAGTCGTCGCATGGCAACCCCTTCCTTACATGCAATCGGCAATGCTATGTATTCGGCCTCAGTAGTGCTGAGTGCCACACTATGTTACTTCTCTGACTTCTAGCTAAGAAAAACACATAGCCAGTATATGATTTGTGGTCAACCCTGTCTTCACTCCAGTCAGCGTAGACGTAACCTGCAAATACTTGCCCGCACTCTTTATAGCAAAACTTCAGGTTGCTGGAAGATGCAAGATACCTGAGGCCATGCTTCACACCCGTAAGATGCTTAATGTGCGGATCTTGATTCCTTTGAGTAATTTTCACAACTGAATGCAAAATATCCGGCCTAGTCGTTAGCGCCAACCACATCAACTCGCCAATCGTTGATTGGTATGCCGTCGCATCTACCTTTCGACATTGACTGTTGTCACATGCTACCTGATGACCAGATTCGAACGGTGTGGCCGCAGGTCTGCAATTTTCAATACCATGGCGTTCCAATAACTAACTCTGTTGCTTTTGTTTTCTGTGGCGTGTGTCATTGTTGTTGTTGTTGGGTTTATGATTGCCGTCTGACTCCCTCTTAATCAGAAGTGAACTCAACGCAATTTCTGTGTGTTTCTCATTTTCTTTTCTAGTTTTTGAACAACACACATCTTGTTGTTATAATATTTGTTCTTAAATGTTATTGTACTACATTCAAGACAGTTTTTTGCATGTTGTTGTTTGCGAATGAAACGTGAAACGCGTGACGTTCCACAGCTTTTTACTCTCATTCTCATTTTTACCAACCGCCTCCTAAGAAGTTTCACTTAAAAAAAGTGTTATAATTTTTAGTGAGGGAGAAAGCGTTTTTTAGTTTATTTAAACCATATATTTGCTGTAGTCTTTGTTCTTATCATAATTGTATGCCGCCAATATTAATTCGGACCTTCTCTTGAATGAGTGAAACATGATCCATTGGTATAAAGTCGTTCGATGAGCTGATCGTTGTTGTCATTATTCTTACATGTTGTTGTACCACACTTAAGCTTCGTTCAACAATTTTTTCGTATGTGTTCGTGTGCATATGTTTGTAAAAAAGCAAAAACAATCGCAAACAAGAACAATATTCAAAAATAATATTGGCTGATGATAATAAAAAACAACAGAAGCCCGTTACCTCCAACAAAGTGGAGAATGGTATAAACTTTACGCAAATTGCAGCTACCTCTTCCCAGCCCAACCAATCGATTAGCAACGTAAAAGCAAGCTCTTCTGACAATCCCCCTGACAGAAGTTCCCCTCAAAAAAACAATACTAACACCAAGTCAATTGACGATACCACAGAACTTAAAAACATGATGAAACAATTGAGTCAAGAGGTGACTAACATGATGAACATAATATCACTCCTGGTAACTAAGCTTGACAAACAAAATGGATAATAATAATTTAAGAATAATTGCTTGGAACACACTTATCTCTGAAACTCATCGCACAAATAATCACTACTTAAGCATTCCCGGGTATAAAATATATAAAACAAACCACCCAAGTGGTTCAGGGCATGGTGGCTCTACTATTATTATTATGAATATACGCCTCGTTGAGCTTGAGAACTACCAACATGCTCATATACAGTCGACCAAATTGCTACTGGATGACAAATATGGTCCATTTACAATAGCAGATATTTATTGTCCACCTAGACACACAATCTTATCAGCTCAATTTAGAGATTATTTTAAAGAACCCAAGGTTTATCGTAGTGGGAGTTGTAATCTCCAAACATGTAAATGCCTGTCAACGCAATGCATACATTCAAGAAATAAAAAATTCAGTATAAACAACAAAGTGGATAGATGAAAAAATACAACATTGCTCTTAAATCGTGTTTTGGCTGTGGTTCCTCTCACACAAGAGAGAATTGCAAATTTCGCGACGCGATTTGTCACAAATGCGATAAAAAGGGACACATAGCTGTCGTTTGTCTTTCAAAGAAAGGAAAGAATAAAGGTAAAGATCAAAAGCAAAACGATCAAATTGACGTCATCGGTTCATTGCACAGTGTTACAGAAGAAGTAAAGCAAGATTCAAATAAAAAAATTATCCACCTAGAAATTCTTAACAAAATAATACCATTTCAAATGAATTCAGGTGCCACAGTCTCAGTGATTAATTCCATTGCATACACATTATTAAAAAAGCTCAAGTTAAAGAAATGTTTGCGAGTTTTGCACACCTTTATAACAAATACAGAGACGTGTTTGAACCAGCCATTGGGGTATTTAAAGATTTTAAAGCCAGTGTATTTTTAAAATTAACAGCCAAAGTTCTATAAGAGTAGACAAATGCCTTTTTCACATATGAACATTTAAAGAAGAAGCAGAGAGATTTAACACAAGCAGGTATATGGAAACCCATAAAATTTAGTAACTGGGCATCTCCAATTATATTAGCACCTAAGCCAGGTGGCGCTATTCGCATATGTGGTCACTTTAAGCAGGCTGTTAACGCACAAATCGATATTGAGCAGTACTCGTTAACGACAAAAGAGTTACTGTTTCATATTATACGTCATGGTAAGTAGTTTAGTAAAATTGATTTGAAAGATGCATATTTACAAATGGAACTGGATGAGACTTCAAACGAAATCATGGTTGTAAACACGCCATTGGGTCTTTTTCAATACCAACGTCTCCCTTACGGAATAGCAAGCGCACTAGCCATATTTCTGCGCTATCTTGAACATCTTTTAAATGGTATAGAAGGTTGTAGTAACTATCTGGATGATATCGTAATCTCGCCTACAAGCGACATACATTTACAGCGTATAAAGCAAGTACTAAGTATTCTACAGGAAAATGGTTTAAGAGTAAAAATGAAGAAAATTTTTTTTCAAAGATGAAATAGAATATTTATGTCGATCAATTAGTGCAAAAGGCATCCTACCTGACTATTCGGGATTACAAGCAGTTGAAAAACTAACGCTTCCAGCTAATTTACAGCAATTAGAAGCTTTTATGAGCAATGTAAATTATTATTGCAACTTTGTACCCAACTTTTCTCAGTTGGCTGCGCCTTTACACCAACTTCGCAGAAATAATGTTTCATTTACGTGGGGACCACAGTAGTAACGGGCCTTTACAGTATTAAAATCGCACATTATTAATGCAACTCAGTTAGCTCATTTTGATGAAAACTTACCACTTATTCTAGACCCTAATGCTACGTCTTTTGGCATTGGTGTCGTACTGTCGCATATCCAACATGATGGCAGAGAAAGCTCCCAACGAAGGCAATAATACACATTAAAAACCTTTTTAAAGCGATATTAAGACTAAGGTACTTACTACTCTTATTTATGGAAAGTAGCTGAAATAATAGCTATACCTAAATTGGGCAAAAATCAGACCATGACGTTAACGTATAGACCAATCAGCCCTGCCCTCTTCATCAAAAGTATTTGAACGACTTCTTCTAGACAGAATTCAACCAATACTGGACATGAACAAAATCATACCTGACCACCAATTCGAATTCAGACAAAGTCACTCTACAGTTCAGCAATTCCCAGAGTAACACACAAAATCTCAAGGTATCTTGATGAACAAAAGTATTGTGTAAGTGTGTTTCTGGATATAGGAAAAGCTTTGGACAAAGTCTGGCATGACGCCTTCTTAGATGTATTAAGACTGTACTACCAAGTGACCTATGCGAAATCATCAAAAGTTACCTTGACACTCGTTTTTTCTACGTCAGATTTAAAGACGAAACTTCCACACTAAAACACATAAAAGCAGGAGTCCCGCAGGGCCTATACTATATGCCCCATATACATCGGGCATCCCAACTCCAGAACACAGTTCGTCAATGGTGACCACTTTCGCTGACGATACAATACTAATGATTTCGCACAACAATCTAGCTGTAGCTATAACTAAGCTACAAGACATCTTGGCCGAGATATGCTCTTGGTTTGATAAATGGAAAATTAGAGTCAATGCATTGAAAACGGTGCAAGTGATATACACGACACGGACAACTTATCAGCCAAAACAACTAAAAATAAAAGGTACTGACATCCCACTAAGTAATGTAGCAAAGTACCTAGACTTGCATATTAACAGTAAACTGCCTTGGAAGTATATCACAAATCCTTAGAGCGACAACGTAGAAAACTGACCTTCCATCTCACGAATTGACAAGACTTAGAC
This sequence comes from Amiota mariae, assembly GCA_035041805.1. NCBI lineage: Eukaryota > Metazoa > Arthropoda > Insecta > Diptera > Drosophilidae > Amiota > Amiota mariae. Next base: position 25,518 of record JAWNKV010000543.1, read on the forward strand.
GCCTAAAAAGAAGCAGAATAGTAGATCTGACCTAGTTCACCTATTACTTTTTAGGGTTCCGAACCCATAGGGAGCTAACGGGACCCCATTACTAAGTCTACCATGTCCGTCCGTCCGTCTCCTGCTCTATCTCATGAACCGTAATAGGTAGAGAGTTGAAATTTTCACAAAGTGTGTAATTCACTTGTGTGTAGAATACTAAAAATACACATTTGTAGAAGCATTGTTCTTTAATTTAACCTTTTGTTTAACAATTTTTTTTTTTGTAATATACTTTTAAGCTGTTAATTGTAGTATACTTTTTGGCTGTTAAATATGCACATAATTTAATATTTTAAGCAAAAAATCTTGTACGATGGTACGAAACCCTCCGTGTGCGAGTCAGACTCACACTTGGCTGATTTTTTATTTTCCCCCCTATTTATATATATCATAAATTACGTGTGTGTATGGTTGGCTATGGTTGGGTATGGTTGTTGAGAGGAACGTTGCGGTATCTCACGAGAGTGGGGCAGTCGCAAGTAATACTTAAAAAACAAGGACCTACTAAGGGTATAAAACTGACTATTCGATGATCGATATTGTGGTATTGTTATCCCTCCTATCATTGGACGCGTTCAGCAGAAGTTAGCGCTGCTTTTTTCGCTGACTTGCTAACCGCTGACTGATTGGTCTTTTCTGAACGCTGTGCTGCTTGCTTCTAAAATTACAGCATTGTGAAATGTGCGGCTTAGAAGTCTGCCGCAATTTTAATTGCAGCTTGGGAGTTTTTTTTGTACTTTATATGCACAATTTGATAACTAATTCCTACTTTTCCGGTGGATTTTCTTTCATAAAAATCCGAAAAAATGCGTGGTTTTGAAGATCTGCGCGCTGGAAATTTTGATAGTTACAAAGTGAAATTAATATAAGCGTGTTAAAAAAGTGTCGAAATTTCTGACATAAAAGCAAAAGTCAGCCTTTAAAACATATTGAATCATATTGTAGCTCGACTAGTTGCTTTACAAGATGGAGTTATTTTAAAAGTAAAATCTGATCAGTCCACGGTTTTTTTTATGGCGGATTTAATTCTAAATTACAGCTTCGATAGCAGTAGTGGCACATACAATAGCAAAAACGCCTGTTTCTTCTGTCAGAAGTGTTAAAGCTGCTAACGTGTGCTTTAAATAATAAAGAAGACATTGCAATGATGATCGAAGCTTCGTTGAGTTAGAAAATATATATGCAACTTCCAACTTGATATGAAGAGCATGAGAGTTAACATAAGGAGAGTGTAATGGACATACCAAAATAAAAAAAATCCAGCTCTTATTTATTCTTTCAACAATGAGCAAAAATATGTTATTGTTTTCGAGACATCAATCTGATTTTAAATGCTTTTATTTAACTTGCTTTGTATGTTTGTTAGTTATAGCCTTTTCACAATGCACTGAATCACGATGATGTATCTTGTCGTTCATATTGTCAATCATGAACAGCTGCTTTTTGTTTTGGTTGTACATACAAATGGAACGTTGTGGCTAATTGTGAAATATTAAAATGGAAATTGTGTGAAAAATATATGAATTAGAATCACTTCTTAGCATCCGATTAAGTTAAAATGTTTCGTCTTTTTAAAAGCATTTACCATATATGTACCATATACAATTGTATAGTTTATTAATTATAAAATTAGAGTATAATTTCGTATAAAAAAGAAATAATACCTATTGGTATGAAGAGCCTTACACAAAAACCCGTACCGAAAAATCCTATTTATTTTTGAATTATTAATTTATGCTATAAACAATCAAATTCTACATAGCATATTGATTGAGCTTTGGTTTCGACGTCATAACCATATACTCATGCTTCGTCACCAGTTATAATCCTTTTAAGGAAATCTGGGTAGTCGTTGACATCATTTAACAACCCTTAACGATGCTCATGTGTCGGTCCTTTTTGTCACTATTTGGCAATTTCTAAACAAATTTTAACATCTTCTCGACCTTCTGTTAAAACCTTATACCACTCATAAACATCTTTTCTGCTCAAAGTAGAATCGGCAAATGTCACAGTCAAAACTTTATGGAAAGTGCTTCGGAGCACTTAATTTTATTTTTCACACAAAATTTAATACAGATTCTTTGATCAATTCGCCAAGCATACCGAAATACGTCTAGCCTTTGTATCTGTTAAAACAAAATAAAAATGCAACATGGCTGATAATAACATACCGCATCGTAACAAGAAAAGAGTCATAACTCGAAATTTTCCTTTTAAAGCAGTGTTAAATATAATCAGTTTAAGAAATATACACACACCACATACACGTTTGAATGAAGACCCTAAATGGGTATTTTTTTGATAAAGGTTAGATAAAACCTGTAAGAAGAGAATTAATTTTGGCTATGCCGAAGTTGTAATACTCTTCACCTTTCTTTTATATCTCCTGATTATTGGTGTAAATGACTGTTTCCTAGCGTGATAAGCAATATCATGCAAGGAGCTCTGGCAAAACTGTTAAAATGGGCCACAGGATGTGGACTTAATGTTTACCCGAGCAAGACAGAACTGATACTCTTCACAACGAAGACGAAAATACCGACTTTCCACCTTCCTACTCTGAACGGACAACAGCTTCATTTTTCGGATAAGGCCAAATACTTAGGAGCTATGCTGGACGCAAAACTCAATTGGAGACCAAATAAAGAGTTACGGGCAAAGAAAGACTGTGTGGCGTTTTACTCTTGCAAAAGGTTATTTGGCAAGAGATGGGGCCTACGCCCTAATATAACAGCATGGATGTATACCGCAATTGTACGTCCGATATTAACATACTGTGCAATTGTTTGGTGGCCAGCTCTAGGAAAGAGCTATATAGTGCACAAACTTAGCGGTGTGCAGAGGTCGGCATGTGTAGGAATCACAGGAGCCATGCGCACGTGCCCCATGGCAGCACTGAATGTACTGCTATATCTACTCCCAATTGACCTCCATATCAAAAACATGGTCTGCAACAGCGCGGTAAGGTTAAAAGAAACCAGCTGCTGGGCAGAACGACAATATGGACATAGTAAAATACTAGGAGTGGTTAATAATCCTATGTTCAAGAGAACGACAGACTATATAGTGGCGCACAATAGCTTTGAGAGCGACTTCAAGGTAAAATTTCCTACCAGGATGGAATGGAAAGAGAACAGCTTTCAGAGTGATTTTGACATTTCAATCTTCACGGATGGGTCGAAGATGGCATGTTGTGTAGGAGCAGGGGTACACTCACCACAAATAAGCTTTGACCATTCTTTTCGGCTACCTGACGAGGCCACAGTCGTCAAGCTGATATCACTCTATTATGGGTTCCCGGCCATAGGAAAATAGAAGGGAATGAGAAGGCTGAGGAGTTGGCTCGTTCTGGTGCTTCTCTTGATGTATCGTTGGCGGAACAGGTCTCGATTCCCCTGGCGGTCGTCAAAAGGAGCAACTTTCTGTTTTTCCGCCAGCTGGTAACAGACGGTGGAAAGATCTTGAATCTTGCAGAGTGGCACGTGCTACCTGGCCTTGTTAAAACGAAAATAGGTCTTTTAGACTTATTAACAGAAGACGCTCGGATACCGCAAGGCTCACAGCGGTTTTTACCGGTCACTGGTGTTTAGGTATACACGCGGAGAGACTGGGTATTCCGTTTAGAAATCATTGTAGGAGCTGCAGAAACGAAGAGGAGTCACTCACCCACTTTCTATGTCAATGACCAGCCTTGGCAAAGACTAGAAATAAGTTTCTGGGCAAATACTTCATCGACAATCTCTCGGACTGTTCAGTCATATGTCCGGGTGATTTACTGAAATACATAATTTCAACAGGTTGGATTTAGTAATACTGTTTGCGTTCGGTGAGGAAGTGGTATCAAAACGGCACTCTAGTGCTAATTGTGGCTCGTTGTGGACTATACGAGCCAGCCACGGAAACCAACCAACCAACCACCTGTTTTTATGGGAAGTACCTCTCCTTAAGGTCCGAGGGTCGTGAAATTTGCATGGTTGGTGGCAAGTTATTTCTTCAGCGAAACCACAATTTTGTATATTAAAAAATACCATGGTTATCTGGTTCTCCTATCTTCCATTCTCAATGCGTTGGCGTTCCTAAAAATGTACTCTAACACAATTCGCAACCGCCCATTAAAGACGAAAAAATCAATAGCACTTGGTGTATGACTATGGGCAAACGGGAAGTGGGTCGCTTGACCAGTTTCCAGTATTTGAGCTGTAGAGTTTTGCACTGCTTCCTCAAGACAGCTACCCATGGTATCCGCTACTCCATAATCTGCTTTAGGCGTTAAAGTCTCCACCTATAAGATACAGTCTTCATAGACTGTTAAAAAGTTCTTCAAAGTCTACTGTTACCCAATTAAGATGAGGAGGAAGATATAAAGCAGAGACGATTAACTCACCCCTACTGGTTGCAATCTGGATGGTGGCCATTTGTAATTTTCTCGACCTCACAGGCTCGTGTAGAGAATAACAGATTTCCTGCTTAATAAGAACAGCCGCTCCTTCTCTTGTGCTATTGCTGGGGTGGTCTGCCTTATGAACGTTGTATCCAGGTATAAAGATATGGACGCCCGTTTGCAGCCATGTCTGTGATGAGCATGATGACATCTATGTTATGATCAGCAAGGAACTACTTAAATTCCTCAACATTCCCAGAAACCCCACGAGCATTCCACAATCCGAGGCAAAGGAAACGGTGCATCATCAATTAGTCTTCAGGAGAGACAGGCATATTTCCTTTAGATACTGAGTTGTCTGTTCTAATTCCTTCAACATCGCTTGGAAGGAATCAAATTTTGCCGTGAGAGTTTCAATAGCCATCTTAAGCCTGGAGTTTTCGTTTGGGGTGAGCATAGGTCCCTTTTTTGTCGAGGCTTATCACGTTGATGGGGCATAGAAGTTCCAGTAGAAAATTCATATTTGCTTTGCTTGTTATGGTCAGTTTTGGGTGGATTGCAGCCCTGAGCGAAGTCAGTCACAAAATGAAATTCCGGCCCGTACCATGGCTGCCGGAACGAATTGCTGCCTATTATTCAGATAACTGGAATGGCGTCTCCCTCTTACAGCTGTATTGACTTTAGGCCTACGGTCATGCCTATGCCATGCCGCATGGTTTCCACCGCAGTTAATACAGCAGAGCTTTTCATCTGCCGACTTTGAGAGTTTAATTATTTGATCCAATTACGACATCCAGTTTAGCTTCCATCTGGTTCACATTGGAAACACCCTCAATGTTAATTAGCGGCGGCTTACGCAATTTGGAACCGCTCTTTGCATTTTCAGCTCTTTGATCAACCTCAGCAGCCACCATCTCTGCATGAGAGATCTCGGCATCAGTTAGATCTTGATAATCCACCTCATTTGCAAGTATTTTGTTGACCCAACGCGAAATTTCTACCTTCGAAACTTGAGCTAATTCCAGAAATATCTTTTATAACACTTCTAGTGGAGTCAATATACTTATCGGATTAAAGAATTGTACCAGTTCAGGAGAACAACACGTTTTGTTATTTTTGAACCATAAGACGAGACGTACGTGAAATGGAATCTATCATCACCTGAATCCCATATTCAATGAGCAAAGCTCCTTTACCTAGTCAGTTGCAATCAGTAAATCGTTCATATAGAAGTTTTGCGGATTGGCCTTGCAACCCGCTGCATATGTCCTTTCGTGCAACTCAGCCAAATATCGCATGCTCGAACCGCTAAAAAAGATGCAGCATATCTTAAGTTTTAAGATGTAACACCTGTAGTGCATCGGTAGAACTACTTCGCCATAGTATTCTCTGGTAATTACAATCATCTGGCTCTTCTATTGCTTTTGCTAACTTTTATGTAGCCCGGGTTAATTTTCTTTCATTAAATAACCTTTGTTTTAATAACTATCTCTCACGCTGCAATTTTCACGTGGCCCTAAGCAGTTCTACAACTTTGTGAACTCAAAGCGCAAATCTTTTTTATTTCCCTCATCATTGTATCTAGTTAATGAACATGGCCACACTGATTTGGGTATTGCAGATCTGTTTGCAATATTCTTTCAATCCACTTATTCCTCTAAATCCTTTTTTCAAAACCGGTATCCTTATCCCATTTCCCATTGTTACATCATTGATTCTCCTGTAATTAGGGAGGAATGTCTTCTTACAAATTTAAAATCGTTGAAACCCACTTACTCACCTGGTTCAGACAAAATACCTAGTTGCCTGCTTAAGCAATGTGTGGAGTCTCTGTGTAAGCCGCTTCTTAAACTTTTCAATTTATCACTTCAGAGAGCATCTTTTCCTGATATCTGGAAGGAATCCTTCATTGTTCCGCTTCATAAAAAAGGCAATAAAGCTGACATATCAAATTATAGAGGTATTGGCAAACTTTCTGCAATCCCAAAGTTTTTCAAAAAAATGCTCACATCAACCCTTTATCACTACTGTAAATCTATTATTTCTCCGTGTCAACATGGTTTTATGAGGAATAGATCACCAACTTCTAACTTGCTTGAATCCTTAGTGAACCTTGGTTTCAACGAAAAATTTCAAACTGATGTCATTTATACTGGCTTCAGCAAGGCATTTGATTCCGGTAATCATGATCTGCTTTTACTTAAGCTGCATCTTTTAGGTTTTCCGCAAGATCTTCTTTGTTGGATTTCTTCATATTTAAGAAATAGAGTTCAGCGAGTGTTATTTAAATCCACTCTTTCCTGCCCAGTTGATGTGACTTCTGGCGTTCCTCAGGGAGCCATCTTGGCCCATTAATGTTTATCCTTTTTATAAATGATCTTCCTCTTTCCATGAATTACTCTCGTGTTTTGATGTATGCTGATTATATCAAACTTTGCCTTTCATTTAATGATATCTTTTCGCAAGTTGGATTGCAAGAGGATCTTACTTCACTGTATTCTTGGTGTTTATGCAATCTTCTAGAACAAAACTGCGCAAAATGCAAGTTTACGACTTTCCATCGCCGGCAGCCTCATTTATTTTCTTACATGATCGAAACAACCCATTGGCGCGTGTCTTCACCATTCAGTGACCTAGGAGTCTTTTTTGACCCTAAACTGACCTTATCTAAAAGTATTTTTGGTCTAAAGAATTTAATGATCCCTACACTACCAAGCTTCTTTTCATCTCCCTTGTCCGCCCAGTACTCGAATACTGTTAATGCGTCTGGAGCCCTCAATATAGAATAAATGAAGACCGTATTGAGTCAGTACAGAAGCAATTCCTTCTTTTTGCACTTCGTGGTTTAAATTGGAACCCTAGTGTTCGTTTGCCTTCATACTCCAGCAGGTTTTTTTTATTGATCTTTCTTCGTTAAGTAATCTCCGAAGTTCTCTAGGTATAAGCTCTCTTCATAATCTTATTATTGGTATTGTTGATTCGCCGTTGCTTTTGAGTCAACTTAGTTTCTGTGTCCCTAGTCGTACCACAAGGAATTTCGTCCCTCTTGCTCTTAGTATATGCAAAATTAATTTTGCCTCACACGATCTATTTCGTGTATTATGTTTAAATTATAACAAACCATATCACATTCTTTCTCCCGAGATTTCGCCAAACGCTAACAATGCTCTGGTTCTGGATCACCTACGCTTCTCTATCTACCAAGATTGAATCTGGCCGTTACAATTTTGAAAGTCTGTCTCTGACCACATATGGCTATGAGTAGGGGCATAGCTAGCTATTAAAATTCCCCCACCGGGCTAGAGACGGATATATTTTATAATTTAATTTATTAGTTTTAAATTTTATTGAGATATTCCTTATTATATTATTGAAAACTTATATTTTTTGTTGACATTAAGTTGTCATATATTTT
>JAWNKV010000544.1:0-25772 GCA_035041805.1 Amiota mariae
ATAAAGTACATTATACAAATTGAATTCAACAGAAACAGGTCTTATTATTTTCTTTGTTGTGCTAATCTATAGTTGCCATTGGAACGGTAAAAATGAACCAAGGCTACCAAAAAGGCTTGCTGGTCTCAACAGAATATATGAAGACTACACTACCAGCCTCTCATTTAATATGCCCACCATAATTTTTGCAATTCAGTTCTTAAAAGAGATTCCACTGTAATTTGAATTTACAGTTTTATCACCTTTCTTGAACAATGGGAATATTATACTTGTCTCAAAAGCTTTATCTGTTTGTGCAAACTTGTATAATCTAGTGTATGTCTTGGCCAATTCGTTTAAAAATCTTACATCTGCCCTCTTAAAAAGCTCGTATGGAATTCTGTCCAAACCAGGTGCCTTTCCCGTCTTTGCCTTTTTCAGCATACCTAAAATTTCATGTGCCATAATTTCTCTATCCAAACTGTCATTGTATACTAACAATGGAGCGTAGTGTATAGTATTTACGTATTATGGTGGATTTAAGAGGTTCTCAAATTATTGTTTGAACACTTCTACGCTACTATTTAAGTTTTGACTGCGTAGGCTTCTAAGTGTGTTTTCCAACAGTGTTTACTAACATTCTGGTATCAGGTTTATTTCTGTTTTCCGTCTACGAATTTGTATGGCATCTAACCCTTCTATGGACTTGAAGGAATGGCTAATTTATACGGTTGATAATGCCTCTTTAACTCCATAAAAATGCCTCCACATGCCCGCCTATACTTGCTTGCATGTGTCGTTGGTCTTTCTATAAAAATCGAAATGTTCCATTTGCACGTGAGTCTCTATCAAAAAAATATATGAAACGATCGTACATATATAAAGAATTCATTATATAGTATTTTGCTTCCTCAACCGTGAATGTTGTAGGATAGAATTTTTAGATCATCAAGATGTCTACAGGATTCATGAGAGACGGAACGTAATGTCAAGTCATATCCGCAGTTAATTTCTGAATGAGTCATATGATTCAGTGCTAAGTACTCATCCATAAACGCGCAATATTGATCTCTCAGGTCAGGCCGATTAGTTAACTTTCTTTCCAAATGCTTAAATCGGATGAGTGCTTGTTGATAAGAATCCCCTAATTTCGTAAAACATAACTTGAACGGCAACCGTACAAAATATTCTCCAGTACCTAAACGCTTATGGTTTTTAGCGAAGTGCTCTTCACACTCTGTTTCTTGTTTTGATCGTTCACTTTCTGACATATCAATGTTTTCTTTCTCTTTAGAGGTAGTGAAAGCTACTAAACTTGATGAGTTTGATAAAATTCCATTTCCGCCGCCGGAAACAATCCACTCAAATCTGGTTTTCTGTAATAATGGAAAATTCCCAGCTAAACGAATCTGTCCCACACTTAAAAGGTCGAAAAACAAAGATGCTCCAATTAATAGGTCCACTCTCTGGGAGCGGTTAAATTCTGGATCAGCTAGCGGAATGTTTGCTGGTATGTTCCAGTTATTGCAATCTATTGTGTAGCTTGGTTGATTGTCAGTAATCGAAGGTGTGACAATGGCCACAACAAATGAAGTAAAGTCATTTATGCGAGATTTTAAAGTGAGGTTAACTGCTTGGTCTGCGACAAGCTCATTTTGTCCTATGCCAGATATAATGGAAGTTGATTTCGTTTTTTTAAGTTGAAGTTGGCTTACTAGACGATTTGGTTACAAAGTGAAGCTGCAAGGCGCTGTCGAGTATGGCCCGACAGGGAACAAAGTTGCCATATTTGTCCTGAAGCAAGATTACAGCAGTAGCAAGAAAGACGAAATGTTTTGGTAAGGCCGAAACATTGTTGCGAGTATATGGAGAAGATGTTGAAACTAAAGCTGGAGCAGGTGAGGATTGTAAAGACATGAATGTTGAAGAAGGAGCCGGTGGATGTGCGGGTTGAATAGGTTATGAATTATTTGTTGGTGAAAATTGTGGAAGCGATTGAGAGGGCATATGTATTAATGCTGCTATTTTCAATTACATAAAATTTCCCTGTCTTAATAAAATTTTTTTAAAAGTACATTCTCTTTTTCTAGTTTTTAGGGTTCCGTACCCATAGGGAACTGATGGGACCCTATTACTAAGCTTAAAATGTCCGTCCGTTCGTCCGTCTGTCTCCTGCTCTATCTCATGAACCGTAATAGGTAGAGAGTTGAAATTTTCACAAAGTGTGTAATTGACTTTTGTGTAGAACGACAAATACTAAAAATATACATTTTTTGAAGCATTGTTCTTTAATTTAACCTTTTGTTCAACATTTTTTTTGTATTTTGTAGTATACTTTCAGCTGTTAATTGTAGTATACTTTTAGGCTATTAAATATAAACATAATTTTATATTTTAAGCAAAAAATCGTGTACGATGGTACGGAACCCTCCGTGTGAGAGTCCGACTCACACTTGGCCTATTTTTTTTTTTTTTTAGTTTGCCCTATTTACTATTTCACTATATTCTAAGGAAATTGCTTCCATACTCTTACCATATAACTCATTTAATGATTTTTCAGCTGGTCTTTCGCAGATAAGGATTTTCTTGCTATTAAATGCCATCCATTTATAACCAACATTCATACGGTCGTACCTTATCATGATTTTATAAGGCTTCTTTAATAGCAGGAGGTCACTTTTCTAAGTACCTTACCTGCCATCTCCGCTGACTCCAATTCGGCTACCACTCCAATTTTATTTTTTCTCTTGTAAAACAGCCTTGCCTCACGCACTTTACTATGTTGATGTGCATGATCGAGTACGAGTATATCAATAAATATTTTGGAAAAATTGTGCTAATGATGAACTAAGCCTTTTTTAGTTGAATACAGTCACATTTGGAATGTCATGCTCACCATTCTCAGCAATTTGGAGTTTGTAGTTTATTGCTAATCAATATCAGAATGAATTCCCAGTCGGAGCTGCTGTTCTATGCGAAGGTATGTATGTTGATGATCTTCTTACGGTTGCAGATAGTATTCAGCAGGTACAACAAAAAACGTCGGAAGTCACAAATTTATTGCGAAAAGCTGGTTTGGAACTTGCAAAATTCAACGTCAGTAATTCTGAGGAAATGGTTGATAATGTACTCTTTACAGTTGATGAAACATATGTTACGAAGGCATTAGACATGTGTTGGAAGCCTAAATTGGATGTGTTATGCACTCAGTATCAGTTACCTACAAATGAATGAAGTACAAAACGAGTGGTTGTGTCAACAGTAGCACGGTTGTATGACTTTATTGGTCTAGCGCGTGTAAATTGGGATGAACCATTATCCACTGAATTAAAGAAACGTTGGCAATCAATACAGTCGGACTTATTTTTTTTAAACCAAATTGAAGTACCTCGTGATTGATTTACCTCGTTGGAGCATGATTGTGAGATCCATGGCTTTTCGGATTCATCACAAAAAGCATATGCTGCATTTATGTTCGTGATAAGATTTATGATGAATTTAAAACTTCTTTATTGTTTGCGAAATCCAAAGTGACACCAATTAGGGCGTTTCTTTGTCACGTCTAGAATTTTGTGCTGCAAATTTGTTATGCCAAACATGGCAAAAAAATAGACATAAACTTACCACATACACTAACAAAGTTTACTTCCGGACAGATTCGAAAATCGTGTTGCAGTGGCTGCAAATACATTCATCACAACTAAATAGTTTTGTAGCAAATCGGATATCGGAAATGCAGTCTAATTCAAGAGATGTAAGATGGAAAAGACAATCCAGCTGACATCGTGTCTCGTGGTTGTGAGGCAAAATATCTCACAAATACAATATAGTTTAATGGACCAGAACTTTTAAGGTTGGATAAGTCGAATTGGCCAGAATATCTCGTAAGTGCGAACATTAGCGAGGGAGATTTAGAGAGACGTAAAGTGATAGTTATGAAGTGTAGCAATAGTGGCATCGTTGAACCATGATTGATCAGATAATCAATCGATTTTCACCATATCGTCGTATTTTGCGTGTCATGTCCTATGTGTTGAGAGCATTTAATAGAACTCCAGTTGATAAGGGATTAGTTGGTGCAGATGTGCTGCATATGCCAGCCAGCGAATTGCAACAGACATTTTTTATATTATATCGAGTGTTCAAGCTTCAGTTTATGCACACGAAATTAAATTATTAAAGGAAAAGAAAGTATTGAAGTCAGAACTTCAAAGATTATTGCCATTCTTGGCATAGACTGAACTAAAAAATCAAACTGTTTTGTTGTTGAGAGTAGGAGGACGATTGACTCATATGCCAATTGATTATGATGCAAAGTTTCTTTTAGTTTTACCTAAGACACATGAGTTTACTTTAAAATTTATTCGACATCTTCATTTGAGTCACATGCATGCTGGACCAAAGACACTGATTGGGTTACTTTGGTTACAAATATGGATATGCAAGAGAAGTTGTGAGGAAGGTTGTCAGATGTTGAACCCATTGCTATCACTACAGACCTCGACTACTTCAGCAAGTAATGGGTTCACTTCCTAGTGACAGATTTTTGGCACACCGACCTTTCTTAATAGTTGGTGTGGATTTGTGTGTACCATTTTTAACATCGCATCAGATTCGAAGCAAAGTTCCTTATAAAACATACTTAGGAGTTTTCATTTGTTTCTCGTTAATATCTGTTCATATAGAGCTAAGATCAGATTTATCAACTAATGTTTTTATTTTGTGTTTAAGCGCTTTATTGCTCGCAGAGGAATTCCACAGCGGATTTACTGAGACAACGGAACGAACCTTGTTGGTGCTCATTCACAGCTTAGTGAATTTAAACAACAGTTTTTTGATAACAAATCAACCAGCAGTTTCCAAGAGTTCAGCTCGAAGTTTGGATTCAACTTTAAATTTATACCTCCACGGGCAGCGAATTTGGAGGCTTGTAGGAAGCAGCTGTAAAATCAATGAAAAGTCTACTAATCAAGAATATGGGCAATTCATTCCTTACGTTTGAAGAGCTTCAAACTGTGGCACAAGAAGTAGAAGCGATTCTAAACTCACGACCGCTGGTTCCATTATCAGAATCCGAATTTAACACCGGCACATCTGATAATTGGTTCATCACTGATAGTAATTCCCGAGTCATTGGTGACAGATGTGAAGATATCGAAATTAACGCGATGGCAGCACATCACTTACCTAAAACAACGGTTTTGGGAACTATGGAAAAGAAATTATATACACATGTTGCAAGTTCATTCCAAGTGGCTTAAACCAGAAGCAATTATTGAGATTAGTCAAATGGTTATCGTTCATGAAGACAACACACCCCCCAACATTGGTTGTTGGGTCGAATAACAAATACTATCTCAGGTACTGATGGATATATTCGAGTAGTGGACATGAGTACAAAGAAGTGTCAAATACGAAAGCCAATTCACAAGGTCGCTCAACTTCAATTTCAATGATTTTGAAAGTATCTGAGTGCTTTTAACGGGCGAGCAGATCATTGGGCATCTGGCATTGGAGTGATATCTACAAAGAATCATCATAGCATTCACAGTTTTGAAGTCAACCTCGCAACTCAAAGCTATCATCGGAACATTCGGCAAATCAGCAACAGTGGAATATTATAGGCAACATACACACAAGTACATTGGCTACAACAGAAGGAGTTCTGGTATGTTAGCGTGGAACCGGATTAGCATCTCAAACTGTATGTCTTAAATGAAATTTTGCGCTGTGAAAAACAACGGATTAAACTGTGCGTTAAAATAAAATGGAAGCTTTCGGAAGCAAATTCGATGGAAAATACAGTGATTACAAAAGGTTCAAGGCAGCATTTACAAACATGGTGGATGAGTATTTATCAATTTCAACGATTGATAAATTTAACTATTTAATTGGCTGCTTATCTGGAGATGCTTTAAGTGTTATATCTTCATTGTAAATAACAGAAGAAAACTTTAACAAAGCAGTATCAATGTTGAATGATCGCTATGATAAAAAATGGCTAATTTCTAACGAACATATCTCGAATTTGTTTGATTTCCCTGCAATGTCCAAATCTGATCCAGGGTCTCTTCGTCACATTTTGAATACATTCGTTGGTTTGAAATCATCTCTTCTCTCCTTAGGTTCAAAAGGAGATGTTATGAACGCAGTATTGATTCATCTCATTTTATTGAAGGTTGATGGAGAAACGAAGCAGACATACGACAAAACGTAGAACTTCGATAATTTATTATCTTGGAACGAATGCTGTAAAACTTTACATCGGCATTGTCAATAGCTGGAAAGCAATGGGAAACATATTCTTGAACAGCCAAAATTAGATAAGCAGAAGTATGGAAATAAAAACGTTTTCATGACTGCATACAACAACAATAACTGTCTAAAATGTAACTCATCAAACCATTTACTAGGTGGGGGATGGGGTTATTCCAAGAGGTGCATAATTGCGGAAAGCTTCCTGACCGTTATATACTTGGGTGAAGCCAGGGGCGATTCCTTTGACGAATAACTCAAGCAGCTCACAGCCTCCAGCTTCGGTACGGTATCCCCTGCCACCATTTAGTGAACTAATGTGAGAAGGTGACTGGTCACCTCGGTTTCCACTTCATCTCCCTCTGATGCATAGTAGGTTGCATTGGGCCAGTGACCCGATCGTAAAAAAATATACACTCAAGAAACGGAAACAGGCCTCGGATATAACAACCCCTCCACGACGACGACTTTCAGCTTTAAACACATGACGCGAATCGGAACCTGGAATGTACGCTCTCTCTCTGAAGCTTCAAAGCTCGCTCAAGTCTGCAGAGAGATGGAGCTCTACAAAATCAAAATTCTTGGTCTATCGGAAATAAGATGGATCGGGCTAGGTGAAACGAATACCCTTACTGGCCAGTACTTCATCCATAGTGGTAACTCAGACAGGCGGGCAAATGGTGTTGGATTGTTAATAGAAAAGAATACCAAAATCGCACTAATGGGGTACAACCCAGTTTCAGAAAGAATAATAACAGCCAGATTCAAAAGCAAATTTCGTAACATCACTATTATCCAATGTTACGCTCCTACTGAGCCTGACACGGACGAAAATGAATATGAGTTTTATACATTACTGGATGACTCTATTAGCTCCACGGTAATAGGAGACATAATCATAGTAATGGGCGATTTTAATGTGAAAGTTGGTACAGATAACACCAATTTTGAAAAAGTAATGGGTAAACACGCCAAACACTTGTGGATTATACTAAATGAAATAACGGTGGACGATAAATTTCCACTACCTAACATAAATTCAATTTTGAACAAGTTGAGTAAAGCTCATTACTTCTCAACGTTAGATTTAGCAAAGGGATACCATCAAATTGTACTGCATTTGTAATCCCTCAGGGCCTATACGAATTTGTACGTATGCCATTTGGTCTGAAAAATGCACCAGCGACATTTCACCGATTAATGAATGACGTATTACGGGACTTTATCAATATAACTTGTGTAGTATATCTAGCTGATATACTAATTTTTAGTGTGTCACTTCAAAAGCATATAGCAAACATTAAAGATATTTTTAATGCATAACTTAAAATTACAAATAGATAAGTGCAATTTTATGCGAAAGGAAACCTTTTCTAGGATATATAATAACGAAGGAAGGATTGAAACCCAATCCAGACAAATTTCATTAATTCTTTTGAAAAATTAAAACAGATAGTAACTGAACATCCAATACTAAGGTATCCAGATATCGAAAAAGCATTTGTACTAACGACGGATGCCTCTGCAGTAGCCTTAGGAGCGGTTTTAACACAGGAAGGACATCCTGTATGTTATCCTTGTAGAACGCTTAACAGACATGGAAAACATTATAGTGATAAGCAATTTCTTGCAGTGGTATGGGCTGTAACATATTTTAGACCATACCTGTCAGAAAGAAAATTTAAAATTTGGAGTGACCATTTATCATTAAAATTTTTTGTAACAGAGCATAGCGAGAAAAATATGTCAAGTCGACATCAAAAGTGGCTGATAAAACTAAATGCCTATGAATACGAATTAGACTACTTGAAGAGAAAACAAAATCAAGTTGCTAATTCCCTATCAAGAATAGAAAACGAAATGGAAATTGTAAGCTCAGACGATGTGGAAGAGCCATTATAAAAAGGTTACAACGAATCAAATGAAGAAGGGCAGGACGACGCTAGTGATACCAATGCAACTATTCACTCTGCAGATGAAAATATACTTGACCATATAGAAATAAAAGAAACAATAATAATCAAATATAAGGCACAAATAAGAATAGTTGAAAATAAACACCAATCTACTGACATCATACATAAAATTATATATATCTTCAATTGGTCCTAAGCAACTTGTCGCTGTTCCTCTTTCTAAATCTATTTTTGTGCCTAGGTTAACTGAAGATACTTCGGAAGTCGATATTAATCACTACATTCTATCTAAACTGCCCACAATTATAAATGTGAATACCACTAAGTTTAAATTTTCTTTAAAAGGACAATTTCGTCTTTTAAAATATCCGTTCCCCCTGAATACTGTAGCGAACTGTTAGGTCTGAACTTTTGGCCGGCCGGCTGTGTTGTTCACGAACATAACTTTAAAAAACGTGCAAACACTGGTCTCATTGCCAAACTCCCCCCAACAAAGTCTACAAAAAACTGATTTCTAGTCGCCCTCAAGCAGCCCTTCCTATGGATCCATCTAACCTCAGTTTGATTATACATTTTCAGAATGTCAGAGGTTTAAACTCTAAACTGAACAGACTATTCATTAATAGTTTCTCTTTTCATTCAGATGTTATTTTGTTTGTAGAAACATGGCTTCGTCCAGATGTTCTGAATTCCGAATTGTTTAACAATAATTACTTAACGTTTAGGAAAGATCGATTTGATCGCGTTGGTGGTGGAGTTCTTATTTTTGTTAGAGCTTCTTACTTTTCTGACTTGGTGTCTATTAATAATATTGATGACATTGTTTATTTGTGTAACGATTTAATTTTCCAATTCTAATTTATTTATTACATGTTTCTATATCCCACCTGCTTCTGATGACTCTGTTTACTTATCACATCTAACAGCTATTAAGAAAGTTTTGTATTTTATCAAAGATACTGATAAGGTCTTAATCATGGGAGATTTTAATCTTCCAAATATTTCTTGGACAGCCTCGGATAATTGTAAATCTGTAATATCATCAGTAAGCTGTGAGTTTGTTAACTCATTGCTGGATCCTTCTATTCAGCAAGTAAAGTATATAGCTAATAAAATTATCCGAATGTTAGATTTGGTCTTTATTTTTACTTGTTTCGAAGTAATCTTCTTTCCAATCCAGAGGATGCTTATCATCCGACTTTGGAATTAAACATCATTCTGAATGGGCTTGGATTTCGTTCCAATAATCCTTCTAATTTTCTTCCTACATCAAGACGTGTTTTCTGCTTTAAACAAACTGACTTCTTTAAGCTATATTCTCTTCTTACAGCCACTGACTGGTCTTATTTGTATTCTTGTGATAATGTGGAACTAACAGCCAAGTTTTTTTATACAACTATGAAAAATCATTTAAAATATATGTTCCGAAAATTAAACTGAAACATAATCCATATACGCCACCTTGGTGTTCCCGTAATTTAATTAAATTGAAAAATTTAAAAGGTCTGATTTGTCTGCTGATTATACTAAATACGCTGTATCCCGCTATAATTTTCAATACCTAAACAATTTCTGCTATCAGACATACGTGACACATGTCAAAGAGGATATTAAAAGAGATCCTAAAAAGTTTTATAACTTTATTAACATGAAGCGCAGGTTGGATATATTCCCATCCCGTATGAAATTAAATGGTGTTGAATGTTGCAGCGATGGAGAAATTTCCAATCTTTTTTCGAACTAATTCCAAAGCACTTACATGAATGATGATTGTAATAGTCCATACCCATATCATATTCATCAATTTAATCAATTTAATATGCCAGTTATTGATTGTGATACAGTATTACAATATTTAAAATCTTCTAAATTAACGTTTTTACCGGGACCAGATGATGTACCTAGTTGTATTCTAAAGCGATGTGCTGATGCTTTGCTTAGACCAATCTGCAAATTGTTTGACTTATCTCTGGATACATCTATATTACCTAATATTTGGAAGCAGTCCTATATTATCCCCCTCCACAAAAAAGGCAGCAGAGCTAATATATCAAATTACCGAGGAATAGCTAAGCTTTGCGCTATTCCGAAATTGTTTGAACATATTATCACCGATCAGGTGCAGCATTTCGTTCTTCCTTTATTAATTACTTCACAGCACGGTTTCACTAAGAAGCGTTCAACTACAACCAACTTATTAGAATTTACTTAGTTGGTTAATTGTAGTTTTTCACAACAAAATCAAATGGATGTCATTTACACAGATTTTAGTAAAGCTTTTGACAGTGTTTGTCACTTCCTACTTCTTAAAAAACTGAATACCTTTGGTTTTCCTCCCAAGTTAGTTAACTGGATTACATCCTATCTAACTACCAGAACCCAAAGAGTTATTTTTAAAACAGCTATATCTAAGACTATTTGTGTAACTTCTGGTGTCCCTCAGGGTAGCCACCTCGGTCCATGATTATTTGATATTTTTATAAACGATTTGCAATCTTCCATAAAGCATTCTAACGTCTTAATATACGCTGATGATATTAAGTTATGCTTATCTATTTTATCTCCGGTCCAACAAATGTTTCTTCAAGAAGATCTTGACTCCTTATCTCAGTGGTGCGCCAAAAATTATCTTTCGCTTAATTGTGACAAATGTAAAATAATGTCCTTTTACCGCAAAAATTTAATTGTAAAAAGCTACCACATTAATGATCACACTCTAGAACGTGTCACACAATTCAGTGACCTGGGTGTGTTGATGGATCCAAAGCTGCATTTTGGGTCGCATATTTTTTGTATCACATGTAAAGCTAGGGGTGTTTTAGGATACATTAAATGTTGGTCTAAAGAGTTTAATGATCCTTACACCACCAAATTATTATTCACTTCATTGGTTAGACCAATACTTGAATATGCTGCATGTGTATGGGATCCACAGTTAAAAAAGTATAGTGATAGTATTGAGTCTGTTCAAAAGCAATTCTTGCTTTTTGCACTCCGTAACTGGGATCCCAATATAAACCTTCCATCTTACAAAAGCCGACTTAAACTAATTCGCCTCCCGACATTATCCAGTCGCAGCACGACACTTGGTGTCACATTCTTGCACAATCTAATTGTAGGCAGCATCTTTTCCCCTTCCTTGCTTGGTAGTATAACAGTTTAATGTTCCTTCTCGGGTTACTAGGAATTATTCTCCTATACTTGTTGGTATATGTAAGACTACTTATTTGCAGCATGATCCTTTTCGTGTTTTATGTCAGTCTTACAATCTATACTATGTATACCTTGTATCTAATTCTATTTCTTCCGTTCATCTAAAATCTAATCTCTTAACTCTCCTTAACACATAGTATTATTTTAACTATTTTAACTTTATTTAAATTTATCTTTATAGCCTTATAGTAGTCAATTAATTCCTTTTGCATGTTACTAACCTCCAATAGTTCAGTACCGAAGTGACTTGTGGTCGATACCCAGTCTTATTCGGTTTTTAATGGACCCCAGCTCGAGGAAGCTCTGGGGGGGAAAGTGGCGTGGGATAGAAAGTAGAAAAAAAAGAAGAAGATCTACCTAACTGTGAGGAAATATTATCAACTCACTTATGGAAACGTACCTTTGGAATACACTCTGAACCTAACGACTGGCTATACAATAAAGTTCAAGAAAGCCTAAGCCTTCGGCTGCGGCGCAAAAAGTAAAAACAATTCATTTGTACTTAAACTCAAAAGGCTTAGACTAGAAGGTACACAAATCAGAGATGTGCAGTTTCATATAATACATATCTGTGGTAATATGTTAAAGTAACTTATGTCGAAAATCTATGTTTTAAGATATTACCCATTTTGTGTTAAGTGATTTCTGTTTGGTTTCTTTTCATATATCTAAGTTGCTACACAAAAAAATATTATACAAAATAAAGTATTATACATGCTAAATAAATTTTGTAAAATGTTTTTATAAAAGTAGATTTCACAACCTTTCCTACAAGTACAAATTTACAATATTTAGTCCAATAATTGTTTAAAAGAGTTTGAAGACTGGATTTGTGAAAAAATCTTAGGTGTTCGAGTTAATAGTGGTCAGAGTAGTATATACTTATACAACTATGATTCTATATCATATTTTTAGAACATTTTTTAAGTCGAAATATGTGTTTTGAAGCCGTGAATAATAATTAAGTTCTCACTCAATTTACTCAGTTTTCGACAAAAGCTCCTTTAAAATATTGCCACAGATACATATCTATATAAGAAAGAACAAAATTGAAAAATAAAGGTACATTCTTCTTATATTACTAATTTATATTTAAAAAATTATAAAATTCAAAAATAAACTATAATAAAAAATCAGCCAAGTGTGAGTCGGACTCGCACACGGAGGGTTCCGTACCAGAGTACACGATTTTTTGCTTAAAATATAAAATTCTGTTTATATTTATTAGCCTAAACGTATAATACAATTAACAGCTCAAAGTGTACTACAAAAAACAAAAAATTGTTAAACAAAAGGTTAAATTAAAGAACAATGCTTCTAAAAATGTATAGTTTTAGTATTTGTCGTTCTACACAAAAGTGAATTACACACTTTGTGAAAATTTCAACTCTCTACCTATTACGGTTCATGAGATAGAGCAGGAGACGGATGGAAGGACGGACGGACATTGTAAGCTTAGTAAGTTAGTTAGTTAGTTCCCTATGGGTACGGAACCCTAAAAAGGAGCATTGTTCTTGTATAATAATTATAACAAGGATAACATTAAAAAAGTATAAAAAAGAACATTGTTCTTATATTACATAAGGAAATCAGAAATAATACATTGTCAACAGTTTTGGGAACACGCCGATTCCTTATTTCTCTAATTAAATTGCCTACCAACGAAAAGACGTGCTCCGACGCAGCACTACTAGCGGGAATAGATAGCATTTTAACAAAATGTGAGTTACAACTTAACACGTCGTCATGGAGGTAGATTTTTGTTACATGGAAGTTGGGCATGGGTCAGTAAAACCCACTCATTTAACACCGGGTATTTTGTTGTTCTTATAAAAAAGTATAGAAAATTTTGCTTAAAATACCTATAAAAAATAAAGAAGAAAATTTCGTGTTAGGCTGCTTGTCTGTTTGCCATTATATTTAAACAAATTCTTGTATTTTTTGCAATAAACAAATCCGTCCAATATTGTTCAGTCACCCTTTTCTTATATTAGTGAAGAGGCTCCAAGCAGCGCTCTTATCTTCTTTCCCAGACAATTTATAAACTCCCTTATCGATGTTTTCAAGTATTTCTTCCTTACTGCATATGGTAGCTATTGATGACTGTCCATTCTATAATCAATCCGCGCACTTCCACTTGGATTAACACAACAATAGATAATAATAGAGAGGCTTGCATAAACCAAACATTTCCAAATTCATTCACAAATTTTTTAGATTTCGTTCGGTAAAAGAACAACAAAGACAGTCGCGTCTAACAATAACAAAAGGCCTTTTGGTCGATCAAATTATTTTTCTAAAGTAATAGTAATATTATATTTTAATTTTATTAAATAAAAAAAATTTCTTTTACAATGACTTAAAATTACAAATCCAAAATCAATTCCAATAAAAAGGAAAAAAAAAAAAAACAGTTTCACTGCAAAACCCAAAGTGTGTTTTTTTTTTGTTGTGTGATGCTAGTTGACGGAGTCGGAGAGGTAGAGGGGGGAGTGAAATATAATACACATATCAAAGAATAGTCAACTGCAACGCACAAGCAGCAAGTTTCGGGTCCGGCAGGAGATAAGGCGTTCTTGAGAAGCAACAAGATGTGCCGTTTCCGCCATAATTGAGCCACACGACCGCATGTTTACCGACAAGCATAGCCGGGAACTATAGCTAGGGACACACCCATAAGTAAGTTGGCGAGCCCCTCATGGTCCAAAACTAACAAAGCAGCTGACAGCTATAGTTCTATCCTTAAGCTAGGCGAGACAATAAGGAACTTAGTTGATATGATTGAGAAAAATGGTGCTGATGGAAAGTCAAGGCGTTCCATAACCCAGACAATAAGGGACACGATAAATAGCATTAGAGGCTTATTCACGATCTTAGCTATCGATCAGATGACGAGGCGAAGAGAGCTATTTGGACGAATAACTCCTCACATAGGACAGGGACAGTTGGAAACACCCCCACTAAGAGGCATACAACGTAATCAGTGAAAAACACCTTAGTGGATCCCAATGTGTCGAACAAACCACCGGCGACTGCTCATGTAGCTATGGCTAATTCGGCTAAACCAACGATAAAGCCACCGAGATCGAAGAAACTTAAGCGGTAGGATAATCAGGAGTGGCAAAAAGTAATGGCTAAGAAGAAAAAAGACAAGTCTGATGCTCTCATCATCACGGCTGCTCCAGACACCACATATGCGGACATCCTGCGGAAAATCTGGAGCGATCCAACGCAGAACCTAGGCGAGAACGTTAGGGCTGTCCGTTGAACGACAAATAACGAGTTACTATTACAACTCAAAAGGACATTGGAAAGCAACACGGTTCAACTAAGGGACATAGATGACATTAAGTCAGCTGCGGAAGTCTGTGACGCCCTTTGCACGCAATGCGATATACGCCTCACGACTGAGTTATCGGTTCAAAACATAGGCAAGATGCGCCGGGGTACGCTAACTGTTTATATCACGCTGTCGGTTGCTGATGCTGGCAGCACAGCCTATTCGTATCGGATGGCTCTCCTGCAGAATGCGTGATTGCACCACGCCAACTAGATGCTACAGTTGTTGAGGGTACAATCATCGAGCTCAAAGCTACAAAGAAATAGTGGATCGCAGTGACCTGTGCAGGAGATGCGGTGAGAAAGGTGATCAGGAGGTGCAGTGCAAAAAAGAGCCCAAATGTGCGCTGTGCAGTTTTAACCACGTGGCCGGCAGTACTTGTTGCCCGGAACACCAGAAGCCAGTTAAAACCAGAAAACAATATGAAAATCGCCCAACTTAATATTAATCACTGCGCTGCAGCTCAAGTTTTGCTGCATTAGAGGGTCTTCGAGCAACAGTTTGATCTCGTACTGTTGTGCGAACAATATCAAAACATCAGCGGTCACGAATGGACCGTGGCCTCAAAGCAAAGCTGTCATTTGCGTCACCAACCAAGCTGCCTCAAAGCAAAACTCCCAACCTTCCTACTGGTTTCACATGGATTAAAGTAAATGGCCTCTACCTCTTCTCATGTTACGCGCCTCGAAGTATGGAGCTCAACCAGTTTGAACAGCTCATAACGGAGTTAGTAGCGGAAGCGAGGCCAAGGACTCCGACCATCATTGCAGGAGATTTCAACGCCTGGCATACAGTATGGGGTAGCAGGAACAGGAATCAACGTGATGGAGTGTTCATGGAGAGTATGGCCACACTCAAAATTGAGCTCCTAAATGGTGGACAGTTTACCTTTGAGGTTGGTGAAAGGCGATCAGTTATTGACTTGACATTTGCGCACAGTTCCATTACGCGGCATACGGCATGAAGTATCGGTGACTTTTACACAAATAGAGACCACCGTGCTATGTAATTGAGGTTACATCGCACCCGAGAGACAGAACACTGCAATCCCCCTGCCAAATTAAAGGATGGAGAGACTGGGTATTCGACGAGGACATATTTGTAAAAATATGGCAAGATGGAACAACTATCGCCGAAAGGGCAAAACACATGGCGGAAAGCGTTACAAGACGTATTTCTTTAGCCTGTGATGCCTCAATGCCTAGGAAGTTGCAGATTCTACCTTGTAAGGCAGATTTTCGGTGCAATAATGAGATTAATGAACTTATGAGATGCTGCAATCAAGCTCACAGAAAGGCTCAGCAAGGTAGAACTTCCCCAAACTGGGAGCAACTATGAGAAAAATATCAGACACTGTTGCAGGCAATAAGGTCGAGCAAAGACATATGCTTCAAACATATTTGTGACAGTTCTGATATTGATCCATGGAAAGAAGCCTACAAGACTGTAACGAGCATAGTTAAGGGACCTCAGCTTCAACAGCCGTCAGATCCCAAGCTGATGGGTAATGTGGTTGCTGCGCTCTTCCCATTCTGTGACACAATGGCGCTAACCAATGCCTTCGCAGGCGTGGCATAAGCCTCAGAGGTTACAGCTGAAGAGGTTCTTCAAACTCTTAGGAAATTGACTGATAAGAAGGCTCCAGGACCGGAAATAGAGCTTTGAAGACTGCAATGCACGCTGACTCTGCGACCTTCGCAAAAATCTTCTCTGCATGCTTTGCCAAGGGAACTTTCCCGACCATTTGAAAAAAGCAGAGACTACTCTTGTAACTTAAGCCCAATAAGCAACCGGACAATCTTTCTGCATATCAGCTTCTTTGCATGCTTGACTTACTGGGCAAGATACTAGAAAGTATTATAGTGAGTCGCCTTCAGGCTATTTTGGAGAGACCAAACATTATGTCCGATGCTCAGTTTAATTTTTGCCGTGAGAAATCTACGGTGTAAGCTATACAAGCAGACATGGATATAGCGTATAGCACGTAGGGCAGTAAGAGGAACCAGTTGGAAAGGAGTTGATAAGGAGTATTATGCCGTAGTGACTCTGGATGTTTAATATGGCAAGTTGGCCGTGTATCATGTAAGAACTCAACAAGCTTTATACGCCAAGGTACTTGATGCGGCTAATCGAAAATTTCTTCGCGGTTCGAGTACTTCACTATTACGCCGATGACGGCCTTAAGCAGTACAGGGACACACGCGGTTTTCACCAAGGGTCGGTCCTAGGCCCCTCTTTGTGGAACATTATGTACGATAAAGTTCTCTGGATGAGCCATCCCCAGGTGCGACCTTGATTGGAAACGGTGATGACATTGCCCTTGTGGTTGTGGGTAAGACGATTGAGTAAGTGCATGCTCTGTGCAGCGAAGCTACAGCCAGACGAGAGACTAAATTTCAAGGAGCACCTTGCTTGTATATGTGAATAAGCGGCTAAGGTGAACGAAGCCTTATCACGCATTATGACAAATATAGGCAGACCACGAGCCAGTACGCGAAACCTACTAGCAAGGGTTGTTGCTTCCATCGTCCTTTATTCGGCACCAGTATGGGCAGACACAACACTGAAGAGCACATACATGCATGAAGCCGTTGTAAATAACGATGCCAGCACCAGGACAAAGACGACGACGATGCAAAGCAACAAAAGCAGACAACAGATATGAGGGACAAGAGACAAGTTGTGGCCATTGAAGTGAGCAGACGTGTGATATTGTCGGATGAATTTGTTATTTATTATACATTATCAATAAACAGTAGTCTTGGTAACTATAAACATTATTATTATTACATACGTTACATGCCATGTATTCGGTCAATCCACCGACTAAGTGCTCTGCGTGTTGCAAGCGGTATCGGAACAGTGTCAGATGTCGCTAGCGACGTGCTGGCATCCATGCCTCCCATTGACATTCTGGCACGCGAGCTCAAGAGAATCCACGATGATTGCGCTGTAGCATCTAAAGAAGTAGAACAAAGATGCAGCATCCCAGAATGGCAAAGCAGATGGGAAACGTCGAACAAAGGGCTCTGGACGTTTTCCCTTATTCCAAGCGTGGATACATGGATATAACGGAAACATGTGAATTTCAATATGACGCAAATCTTTAGCGGTCACGGCTGCCTTAAATTCTACTTGCACCGCTTCAAGTACAAAGAGGACCCTTTTTGTCCTGTCTGCACTGACTCCACGGAATGTGCTCCTCACGTTCTCTTCTGCTGTCCAAGATTTAGTGACGAAAGAGGAGTGCTTTGGTGAGCAATTATACTCCTTCTTTTCTCCCGACGAAATATCTAACGACAGTTCCGGGGGATAATACGACCTTAGGAAGGAGACATAAACTCTAACTCACTCGGTCGTATGTACCCTTTACTCAAATATTCATCCAGTATGCTTTGTAACTGACCTTTCTCTGCATATGAAAGACGACGAGGATTGCAACTAAATGTTTTTTTGTCATTAACTACTATCTTCATTTCACATTTCACATATGGTTTGTTTGGTCAATCAGATTCTATGTAAAATTTTTTAAAAATTTTTTCAAATATAATTTTTTCTTGAAACGTCAGAGCTTGTCCAACAGAATAATCCTTATCTTTTGTTACGTTATCAATCATCAAAATTTGTGGCATTCTAAGGTTAACAAAATATTAGTACAACCTTGAAATTAAACATTAAAATATCTTACATGTTCAGAAATATCTTGCACACTGGGGACGTCTTCTTACTGAAGTGACAGGTTGCAGCACGATGAGCCATTTCTCCGTAAACGAAACAAGCGCCTTTTTCCCGTCTCGGCTTTGTTCATTGAACGGCGAAGTGACCAACACCGTTGCAATTGTAACATCGACTGGACGTCATACTTCATATATTAGCACTCTTCAGTAGCGTTGGACACCCTGGTGTCAACCATATAATGACAAACGCAGAATGTAGGTCATTCTTGGATTTAAAACACTGCATGCTCGCAGTAATACGCTGCTGGTGATTTGGTATACCATGTATGACATACTCAATTATTTCACCTTCCGATATTTCAACGCTGTTGGCTAGAACTATCTTATCATTGAAGTACTTTGAAAATTGTTCTTCTGTATGTCACTTGCGCTCCGCAAGCTTATGATGCAATATAACCCGACTCTCCTTTGCCCCGAAGAATTTTTCCATTTCCACCAAAACAACGTCAACAGCTTCGCATGCATATTCTGGCTTTGATTGCCACCACACTTATGCTTTTCTTGTTGGATTTCCGAACAGTATTGCTCGAATATTACCCTCACTAATGTTGTGCGTTTTCCTTATGGCACAAATATGTGAAATCCACCCACGAGCAAACGTCTCACTGTCGTACCAAGGAATCATATCTTTCAAATCAATCAACATAACTTCATTATGCTCACAAAGCGGTTGCGTCGCAAATTCACCGGTTGCCTTTAACAGTTCGTTCTCTCTCCGCAACAATTCTCTTTCAAAACGCAACAACATCAGATCTGTTTTTACAAGCTCAAAATCACAATCTGTTGCCGATGGTCCTCGTGTGTATCTTCATAAATTGTTGTCTTTTAATTTGCTAACTCTGTTGCGCATTTATTTAAGTTCCATTTCCATTTTTTGTCATTGCCTCCTCGTATATCTTCTCATTAGTTTCTTCGATTATCAAATCTGCTGCGTAAATTTGTGAAGCTATAATTCCAAGTCATCGTCCCTCCTTGGACATTCACCACGGCAATCATCTTCTAACTCACTGATGCGTGCCGCCATCGTGTGTTTGCTACCATGCGTGGACAACTTTAACGCAAGTTAGCTAATGCTAGTTACGTTTTCTGTGAAGCTAACTTTCCAGGTGGATACCGGCTTGCTGGAATTGGTGTATGTTCCTTGTTGAATGGCTTGTTCCACAAAGTGACCAGTATGTTCTGCTTTTGTAACGTAGACCCAGGGTATGTGACAGATAAAACTCAGTTAACTGTCCCGATTTGATTAAAAATGCTTTTCACTTAGTTTTTTAATTTATTAATTTAACAATTTGCTTTATTAATTATTTCCTCGACACTTTATTAATTTAAACTTTTTTAATTTTTAATTAGCAAAACTTCTTCAGTCTAACAACCTTTCTAGGTTTAGCTCAAAACACCAACTCACCAACATTCATTAAACAGTGACCTTTTATACTTTTTCTTTTCTAAAGTTCTCTTTTTTAACCTATTTCTGTTTTTTCGTTACTTAGGTTATTTGTCCCAATAACCATTTGAAATTGGATCTGCTTGTTTTTGTTTCTTCGTTACCACCCAGGTTTAGCGACCCTACTAAACTCATTATAATTTATCGTTTAGGTCACACATTTACTTTTCATTACGAATTTTCCTGGTTTGGCGAACATGTGTTAAGTATTGTCTAATTTTTTAAATTAGAATTAGGCTGAACACGCCATATTGTACAAACAGATTTATGAAGCAAAAATAACCTCACATAATCTTCATTTTTTTTTTTATTGTTTATTTACTATCTGTCCATATATGGCCAATCAATAAATTTATTTATAACAAAAAAAAAAAAAATTACACTTAACAAGAAGACTACTTGACGTAAACAAGATATATAAATTAATTTATTCAATCGTTGGATTTATTATTTCAGTGGCAGAAGTGCGCACTTGAACCACCAACTTAGAACTAATTTCCTATTACAATCTCACTATATATATATCATTTTCCCTAACACAGTTCAAATGCAAATTTTTTAACAGTAGTTCATCATAACGCACGAGGGTCAACCAATTATAAGTAAATAATGTATTACAATAACAGATCATAAATACAAATAACATACTTAATTGCAAGCTTAACAATACACATAAACAAATCAAAGAACATAAAGGTGATGAAATATCTTATTGCTATACCCTACGGCCTTGCTTATAATATAATACAAATTAAAGAACATAAGAACATTAAAGAATACAAAGGAGATGAAATATTTTATTGCTGTACCCTACGATCCTGCCTATAATATACTATGTTATGTTAACTACCCTCCCTCTTAAAGAGGGACGTCCGCGGCCCGCACAATGGCTATGTCTTTGGTGGTATGCACAAGATGAAGTAACAGATTGCTCGCAGAATAGCACCAAAGATTCCGAATCAGCAACAGCGTTCTTTTTACAAACTAACTTTTACATAACTAGGAAAAATTTGCAAAGGAATTGTTAATTTTCTGGCATTTATTGTCAAAAATAGTTAGCTCAAAACCACAATTCAGACTAATGTTAAGGAAAGACAATACACTCCAAATTGCTAACCATCAGATTATTTCCTGATAAAAGAGCTTCATATAGAAGCTCAATGTCAATTTGCCTGTTATGAACCACCCTTCCTTTAATCCTCTCAGTAGTGCCTAAATCCTCCATTTTGTTTGACTGTGCAGCAAATATCCTGCCAAACTCACCTCTGAGAATACTGGTTAAGGGTTTCGCGATCCTTGCATGAAACACCTATAATATCCTGTCATCCCAAGGAACGAACGCAGGCCGCTTAATGTTGTGGGTTGAGGGAAACACTGAATGGCCTCAATTTTTTCCGGGCAGGTCCTAATTCCGTTTTTTGCTATCGTGAACCCTAGATACTCAAGCTCTGTCTTGAAAAAATTTGATTTTTCTACGGATACTTTCATATTCGCTTCTAACAAACTAGTCAATACGAGTACTATATGCGTAAGATGCTCTGTCGGGTTTTTTGAAAATATTATTACGTCATCTATGTAGACGAAGCAATATCTACCGACATGTTTCCTGAGAACATCGTCAATAGCCCTTTAGAAAATGCTAGGGGTATTTTTTAGCCCATAGAGAAGTCGACAGAACTCATACTTTCAACCACAAACAAAGAACGCGGTTTTTTCGCGATCCTGTTCTGCTAATTCAATTTGCTGGAACCCAGATTTTAAATCTAAAGTCGTGAAGAGCTGAGAATTCCCTAGGTTTGATAAAATAATCCCTATATTCGGAATGGGATACGTATCGTTTTTTCATTCAATTTACGGAATTCAATGACCAATCTCTTCTTCTTAACCCCATTTACATTAAAACCCATCTCATCCACCACCCAGATCGGGTCATTATACGGAGACCCATCTTTTATAAGGTTCTTCACCCCAGATTCTGCAAAGTCAGCCACTCCTAACGGATAAGGATAAAATTTAGCATGGGTATTCGTCCTTGGTTCGAATTGTCGCGACAACTTTTGTATTGTACGGGAGCGCCTCATTTGGATTCGCGAAAGCTGGGGATATGTTTTTAATAATTCCATTAAATTTATCCTGGACACAACCAGGGACCGATTCGCATTCCACCTGCAAGTGGCCTACATCTTTACCACTTTGCAAAAATATGACTTCAGCACCGAACTCATGCTCTATACGGTTCTCTTTTAATTTTATAGTTGCATTAACTTTTTTAGAAGCTCAAGCCCTATGATTCCTTTAAAGGAGCTGAGTTTTGGTAAAATAAAAAATCAGTATTGATACCGAACAAATTAATTATACATTTATGAGAAATATTGGTGAAACAATGGATGGATTTCACTGAAAATTCCTCATTGACAGGTCTAATCACCTTGAGACCCGCTAAGGGCCTTATATAATTTTTTGAAGCAGCTGTATCAATGAGAAATTTGAGCAGTTTGCCTACTAGTGTCCTGGAGATCCAGGATAGGATTGACGTACCCCTAAAAAGTTCACCTCTTCCTGTTAAAATTCACTATGACTTCCTCTACCAAGTCCCCATTCTAAGATTCAGATGAATGGTCCAGCTCCGCCTTATCCTGACTCATGTGGTTAATTCGTTGGAATTTGTGGTTCCTGTGCCACCCGGATTCTGCAAGCCTCTTTGGATTCCAGTCATAGAATTTGTCCTCTTCCCGGGTCATCTTGTCTTCGATGATTCATGGTCTGCCTATAGCGGGAGGTGGATGGGTCGACGTCCATTGGCTCCGGCTTATTAAGGTTATCCTGTAATCGATACTGCCGTCTCCTGTGATTACTTTGTTGACCGAATCGATTGCTTCCCGATCTCATTGTTCCAGCTAGATTGACTATTGAACTGACCAACCGCCCCCTGACTGTTGATTTGATTTTTTTGCTTAGCCTGTTGGTTGCCATCTGCGGTTTGTTTTTTTGCAAATTCCAAGTACCTGTTTGCAAAACTAGTTGCGAACATATACCTCTCATGATTCGCTTCAACTTCCTGAGCAAGTGTCAAAGCAGATGATAAATCCGTGGGTCGTGACGAAAAAAGCATGTCACACAGTGGTTTCCGCAATCCCGATATAAAGATCCTTAAAGCCTTATATTTTTCATTCATTATTTCGGCTATTCCATACTTATTGCTCATTTTTGTTTTATTCGTGAGAAGAACTAACTTCTTCTCTATAATATATATAATCATAGAATTCGTTAACTGATAAGGTCCATTGAATAAGAGTGGACAGTTCCTGCCCTATTAAATATATGGGGCTTTTATGAGCGTAAGTGAAATCTAAATGGGATATTATGGCATGGAAATTTAAAACAGTATTAAGAGAAGAGAATATAGCATTAGCCGATTTAAAACAGTATTAAGAGAAGAGAATATAGCATTAGCCGATTTAAAACAGTATAAAGAGAAGAGAGTATAGCATTAGCCGGACCTTTAACCTTATTCGTCAGAATGGTCACCGCTTGAAAGTGACGTGATGAGCCTACATGAGGTGTGAAAACCTCGTACGCATTATGTGCTGCTTCACGCCAAGCTACATAGGTATCTGACTCACCGATGAATTCTGATATGGACTTCACTACGTCTAAAGGCTCCTCGCACTTCTTTGTAGGATCTATTGTGATCCTTTCATAATTTTCTACCTGTTTCTGGGGTTACTTTCAGTCCTTCAATCTGTGACTTCAGTTCGCTAATCTGCGATTGGAATTCTATCCTTTGCTGATTCAATGCCTGTTCTACACTGGCCTCTAAAAGACTTCTAACTTGACTTGCACCCATTTTTTTTTTATTTCCTTGAGTTTAAGGGCACGCAACAATTCGTTTAATAAGCTAATATCGTCATCTTCCAACACCTCAATTATACAGATTATAATGGATTGCACTATCTTCCCTCAATAGTATACTAATTTTAATTTAAATGAACCAATACTCACGCTTGTTGTTTTAACGCTGTTGCTGGTTATTGCTTAGTATTTGTAGCACTGTTCTTGGTTGCAATTGCTGCCGGTTGTTGTTGATGTAGTTGTTGCTGGTTTACGTTGTAATTGTTGCTGGTTGCTGTCATTGTAGTTGCTGCTGGTTGATGGTTATAGTTGTTACTGGTTGTTGATGTTGTAGTAGCACTGCTGTTGGTGATTGATTTCAATATTGTTTTCTACTGTTGTTTTTCTGTCTTTATTTTTGTTGTTAAATCTTTGATAATGTTATTTTTTTTTTTTGTTTCTGTTGTCATTTTTGCGCCCACTTTACTGTTGCCGATATTGCGTATTGTTATTTACCTGCTTGTTGTTATTTTCTCGCTATTTCATTGTTGTTGATATTGTGTACTGTTTTTTTTTTTGCTTGTTGTTGTTATTTATGCGCCACCTTACTTTTGTTGATCTTGATATTATTATTGTTAAGTTTTACTATTCGTTTTGTAACCTTTTTGGAGGGTTTCGTACCCATAGGGAGCTAACGGGACCCTATTACTAAGCTTACACTGTCTGTCCGTCCGTCTCCTGTTCTATCTCATTAACCGTAATAGGTAGAGTGTTGAAATTTTCACAAAGTGTGTAACTCACTTGTGTGTAGAACGTCAAATACTTAAAATACACATTTTTAGAAGCATTGTTCTTTAATTTAACCTTTTGTTTAACAATTTTTGTTTTTTTTGTAGTATTCTTTTAAGCTGTTAATTGTAGTATATTTTTAGGCTGTTAATTTTATACTTTAAGCAAAAAATCTTGTACGATGTTATGGAACCCTCCGTGTGCGAGTCCGACTCACACTTGGCTGATTTTTATACTCTTCACGCAGTGAATAGTATTATAAGTTTGTCATGAAGTTTGTAACACACAGAAGGAGACATCGGAGACCCCATATATATATATATATATATTCTTGATCAGCGTGACGAGGTGAGTTGATATAGCCATGTCCGTCTGTCTGTCTGTCAGTCTGTATGCAAACTAGTCTCTCAGTTTCAGCTAGAGAGCTGAAATTTTGCACTGAACTTTCTTTTTACCATACGCAGTACATTTGTCGGAATCAACCGAATGGGCCCACTAGGGGAGGTACTCCCCATACAAACCGGAATGCAAATGCAAGTTCTTATTAGAAAAACTTTTTTGTTTTCTGTACTATACTTCCACCAACCTTATAAATTTCAAGAACCTCGGACCACTAGCTGGGGCGTGAAGAGTACTACAACTTCGGCATAGCCAAAGTTATTTTTTGTTTATTGTTTTATGTTTGTTGACTGTTTTATTTTATGGCTCTTGCCTTTTGTTATTTTTAAACTGGAGGGTTCCTTGAGAATCGCAGCTTATATTATGTAGTGATATTAGGTTCCCTTGGGAATCGCAGCCTATATTATTTAGTTATATTTTATTTTATTTTTTTTATAAACTGGAGGGTCCCTTGGGAATCGCAGTTTAGTTACTTATTTATTCTTTTGCCCCACGTTGAGTACCAATTAATTTATTCAATGGTTGGATTTATTATTTCAGTGCCAGAAGTGCGCACTTGCGCCACCAACTTAGAACTAATTTCCTATTACAATCTCACTCTATTTATATCATTTTTCCTAACACAGTTCAAATGCAAATTGTTTAACAGTAGTTCTTCATAACGGACGAGGGTCAACCAATTATAAGTAAATAATGTATTACAATAACAGACCATAAATACAATTAACATACTTAATTGCAAGCTTAACAATACACATAAACAAATCAAAGAACATAAAGGTGATGAAATATTTTATTGCTATATCCTACGATCCTGTCTATAATATACTATGTTTTTAACTCTAAACTACAATCGATCCCACGCCACA
>JAWNKV010000546.1:0-21024 GCA_035041805.1 Amiota mariae
GGAAACAAAATAGCAAAAAAAAATAACTGTACTATTACTGTTAGAGAAAAATTCCAAGAAATAGTTATGCACATATAATTATTTGTATGAGGCAGTTGATTGCCTATGCTGGTAGTTGACAGGTTTAATTAAAGAACAATGCTTCAGAAAAACCAAGCTCCACCCAGATCAACACAAACAATAACACCTCATGGAGTGCGCAGTGAACATCACCTATGATAATGCTTTCTTCACTTCCACTCACAACAACATCAACAACCGCTACTACAACGTTTGCATCAATAGCAACAACAACAACTACGCATTCAATGTCCTCATTGGTCACTGTATCGACTTTAGCACCTATCTTTAACACAGTTCAAAGAAAAGCAGCACATATATCCAGCTCAAACGGTAAAGAAATATAACGGAAACATCTATCCCGCACAAAAAGGATACCGCAATATCAAAAAGTTCGGCAGTACAGACTGGAATTGATCGCTATGTACAAATTAAACGAAAACTCAGTCCACAAAAATCAAGCTCTGGTAACAATACCAAAAAATCGAATACCTCATCTACCCCAACCCACACAATGAACCCAACGTCTTGAAAGGAAATAGATTTGCAGCCCTAAGCAAAGACAATGATCTCACAGATGTAGAAGCAGCCCCAAAAGTCAAGCAAACCAAACCTCTCCCAATTTATATTCGTGAACGCAGTTCGAATAATCTAGTTTCACAGCTAGCGCAACTTATCGGCAACAACAACTTTCACATTGTCCCGTTAACCAAAGGCAAAGTACATGAAACTAAATTACAAACATACACTGAGAATAATTACAAGATAGTTTCGAAATTCCTCACTGATGCCAACAAAAAATATTATACGTACCAACTTAAGAGCAGTAAAGGGCTGATAGTGGTTCTAAAAGGAATTGAAGCTGGTGTTGACACCAATGAAATCAAAAGTGCGCTTGAAGAAAAACGGTTCCCAACCAAGGTTGTGATCAACGTCCTGAATAGAAGCAAAATCCCGCAACCCATGTTCGAGGTCGAACTTTCTCATGATGATAAACTTGAGAAAAGAAACCAGATCCACCCAATATACAAGTTACAATACTTGCTTCACCGCAGAATCACTGTAGAGGAACCTCACAAGCGCACAGACCCTGTGTAGTGGACAAACTGTCAGGAATTCGGCCACACGAAATCGTATTGTACACTACCTTCTGTCTGTGTTTCATGTGGTGACCTCCACGAGTCCTCAGCTGAATAAAACGGACACAACGTCAAATGCAGTAACTGCTGGGGTAATCACACTGCGAACTATAGAGGAAGAACTAAAAACTCGGATGAACCAGCGCAAATCAACTGCTCGTAACCGGCCCGAGCCTATCACACAAGCCACGATGAGAGACGCATATTACAAATTACCACTCCCAACATTACATACGCATCCGTGTTGCGACCTGGATCGCAACAAATACCCACCACAGAGCCAGAGAAGGTAACAAACACTGCCAAGAGTACACTCCAACTATCTCACAATGAGCTCACACAGCATTCTATACCTCAAAAAACAACACCACTCACACCACATAGCTCTCTTGAAAATATGATTGCCAGTTTCATACAATTTATGTCTCAGACTACGGCAATGATGCAAAACATGCTTCAATAGATAGTAAGAACGCAAAATCTAATCTTACAAAAACTCCGTACTTAAAATGTCCTCGTTCAAAATAACATGCTGGAACGCAAATAGCATATCGAAACATAAGCTTGAGCTCATAAAATACTTATCTGAGACAGAAATTGATGTTTTATTGCTTTCGGAAACGCACCTTACAAACAGATATAAATTCAAGATACCAGACTTCTCCTTCTACTCCACAAACCACCCTGATGGCCAAACACATGGCGGAAAGGGTATACTTATTAGAAAGCGAATAAAACACTATAAGTCGATATCATACTTGTAAATCCTAAAGGAAAACAGCTCTACAACACAATAATAAACCAAAGCAACAAACTTAACTTTGCTTCTCCGGGCAGGCCTACATATTGGCCAGCTGATCCAAGTAAAATTCCAGACCTAATCGACTTTACAGTAACTCGCAACATTTCTTGTAGTGTGATTTCAACGGAAACCCATGCCGAGTTATCATCAGACCATTCCCACTACATTTCACTTACTGGAGCGTCCCGAACGTCTGCATTGTTGTATCATATAGAAAATCATTAAAATATTGTCAAGTGCCAAGTGTAAATCGGACTCGCACACGGAGAGTTTCGTCCATCGTACAAAATTTGTTTAACAGCCTAAAAGTATACTACAATTAACAGTCTAAAAGTATACTACAAAAAACAATTGTATACGAAAGACTAAATTAAAGAACAATGCTTCTAAAAATGTGTATTTTAAGTATTTGTCGTTCTACACACAACTGAATTACACACTCGTGAAAATTTCAACTCTCTACCTATTACGAGGGTTGCTACTTAAGTTTAGAGACAGACAAATAATAACAAATATGTATCATCGAAAATGACTTTATTGTTTTTCAAAATATTCTCCATGAAGATCAATACACTTTTGCATGCGATTGAACCAATTTTCGAAGCACTTTATCCACTCGAAATGAGGTATCTCCAATACATGTGTTTTGAGCGCATCAACCGCTTCTTCAGGCGTCGAAAAACGTTGACCTCGCAATTTATTTTTGGTGTGCGGGAATAAAAAGAAGTCATTGGGTTCCAAATCTGGACTATAGGGCAGATGACCCATCACTTCGACGTTTTGAGTATTTAAAAAGTCACTTGTTTGAGCCGATGTGTGAGAGCTCGCATTGTCGTGGTGGAGAATGATTCGTCTTCTGCGGTTGATTTTTCTTATTTCTTCAAACACTTCTGGCAAATAAATAGTGGTGTACCATTCAGAATTAACCGTTCTACGCACGGTGGCGCCATGTCCGGTTATTCCAAAAAAACAGGCGATCAGATCATTTGCTTCGAAGTGCTTCGTGCGCGAACAACTTTTGTTGGATTTGGCTCTATGATTCATCACCTGTCTTATATACGTCTTTTGAAGCGCCGCGATTGAATTTTTTCAACATTTCTTTGCATCAAAATGACAAGCTTTACGATGCCAATGTCAGATTTGACATATCAACATTGGTGTTGCCATATCTCAAGACGTAAGTAGCAACCCTCGTACGGTTCATGAGATAGAGCATTAGACTGGACGGACATCGTAAGCTTAGTAATAGGGTCCCGTTAGCTCCATATGGGTACGGAACCCTGAACAGTAAGATTCAGGCCTTTGTAAGTAAAGCTTCTTAATTAAATGTGTAATTTCAAATTATATTTCAAAATTATAATAAATAAACATAATTTGCAGAATCATATGAAATCAACTGAAGTTTTTAATAAAATTCGTAAATGTATAGTTGAAATATTTTTCAATAAATTATATAAATTTAATTAATTTGAAAATTTACAAAATTTTATTTATCTTTGAAGTGTACTTAATGATGCTTACAAATAAAAAAGTTATTTTGTTACTATCCGGCCAAAAATTGAATACGTAAATCTATAAATTAAATATTTTATGAAATATATTGAATTGACTCAGTTGCGTGAAAAATTTTATTTATTTATTTATTTGAAGATACTTTTTTATTAAAAAAGAAAGTTACTTTACTATCCCGCCAAAAATAAAATACCTAAATCTATTAATTAAAAATATCAGTACACACACTATCACTTCACACTCAAATGCCAGTCTATTAATTAAGTGTTTTATTAAATAATATTGTTTTAATTTACGTCAAAAAGATTGATTTATTTATTTAGAGATACTTATTTTTTTTCTTATTTAATAAAAAAAATATTTTACTAAATTTATATTGATATTTAATGAAATTTTTATTCTCGCTTTAAAATTGTAAATTCGTGCAATTCTCACAAAGCAGAATGATAACTAGAAAGCCAACCGAGAGAGAGAGAGAGGAAGAGAGAGAGGCATTAAAATCAATGCGAGAGAATGAGAGTTAATTGAGAGAATAAGTGTAGATGATATATGTGTTCATATGCACAGAGTTGATTTTTCATACCTTTTTTCTTCGTAGTGTCGCATTTGCATATTAGCAAATGTTGTGACGATTTTCTAAGCGTCAGAGATGAGAAAAAGATTGCTCTGGGGCTTTTCCTTCCAGAATTTCACTCAGGTGGGATGATGTCGCACTCCCTCGGTCTTCGTAAAGAAAAAAAACTCTGTTTGTTATTATTTCAATTATTATTATTAATTTTATATTTATCTTGTATATAGGAATAGTGTGTAATATCGGACACTCTGCCTGATGATTTTTAAAATTTCCTTGATGATTGTCCAAAACGCACCACTTGTCAACTTTTTGTGTAAAGAAAAAAGTGTGTTATAAATGTGATTGCTTTTCTGTCTTTGTGTGTGTGTGTGTGTAAGCACAGTAATATTTTTACCTTGTTTCTTTTGTTTAGAGCAAAAAAAAAGAAGCTTTTTTTACAAGATAAGAACAAGATCATAACAAAAATAAGATAAAGGAATCGACACGTTCTCGATGTTTTAGTGTTGTTAAGTGACACATTTCAATCACAATATTAGTCCGATAACATCCGTACATGCCACCCCAGTACTGGAATTAGTTTTAATAACTGAACAATGATATGCTGCTTTGCTAGAACGAAATAAGTGTTTGTTACGATAAGTTTGTGTATGAGAAAGAGATCAATTATAAATTTTAAGTAGTGTCAGGTTCACTATAATTTGGTATAGGTAATCTACAGATCTTCGACATGGAACGCTTGTATAGACCAGAGATCGTTTTGATGGTAGCGTGTCGTCCAAGCATATCTGATCCAGGATGAAGCTCCACAATTTTTCCAAGCTTCCATTCGTGGACGCGATCTTACTTGATTATGACAACATCATTTATTTGTAGGTTTGTGGTTTCATTTCGTCATTTAGTTCGCGATTGTAAGTGCAATAGCCAGTCTGCATTCCAATGTTTTCAAAATTACCTCAACATCCTCTGACCTTCTAGAAATTGGGTATTTAGCGTACTATCTTTCGATGTGTGTTCTGGTAATGCTGTTCTTGCCTCTCCAACTAGAAAATGTGCACACATTTGGGTCATCTGAATCAGCAGTCAATGAGTGCGTGCGTTGTCGAGTTGTCCAAATTTTATCCATCCCAGATTCGTGTTTTGGGAAATCGGTTGGCTTGGACATTCTCTTTGGATTTCTGCCAGCATCAATTGTGGTCACATCCACGCCAATTAGTAAGTCGATACGATTGGGGTGAGTGAAAGTGGGATCAGCTAAATGAAGATTTTTTTAAATGATGACAATCTTGTACATGTATATTGAGGTTTGACTTTTGCAACCGAACCCATGGTCAATGAGCGCTAGGACTATCGAGGATTGGCCATTTGCAATGTTATGTATGTACACAAGAGCGGTGGCAAGTACCATCGTGCGAGGCGCTATGTTTGAAACCACTGCGGTGATTAGTCGGGTCGTATTGGTATTTATCGAAGATTCGGTATATGTGAATGGCGCATTTCTAGTAGCAGGAGTAAATACGGCTGCCGATGGTAGTAGAGGTTGTGATCTCGGGTTTGTTTTTTGCTGAGGAAAATGTAACAAAGTGTGATGTCGTTGGCCGCATCGCAAACAATTTTTTGAACTCGTGCATTGCGCCATAGAATGAGTGAGACTGAGGCAATTAAGACATGCTTTTGTGCAATTCACAATCCCTTTCCGTGCATAACAATCTTTGGCTAAGAAGTCAGGACAACGACTGGTTGCCGCTGCAGTTTTTATAGCAGTTGGGACTAGCAGATCCAGTGATTTGGTGGAAACAACTACCCTTGTAGGATGTGTTGCCTGAAGATTTGTGATGTAATCGATTCAAATCAGTCTTTGGGGTAGATTGTCTTGATGGTGGGAAGGGTTTGTTACTTTCGATCACATCAATGCTTAAAAGACGACTGTTTAGGACAGATTCGAAAGTTTTGAAAGTGGGTATGGCCACGCTGTAGCCTAAGTGGTGTTCCCAGAACTGAAGCGTGGTTGCTGGAAGTGTATTTACGAGGTGATGGACGATCTAGTGATCGCAATTGGAATTTCAAGTTCTTGAACTCATGTATACGGTTTGATTAAGATATGTACAACAAATGTGCATATATGTTTTGTGAGAGGAATTTGTTAGTGAAAATGTCTTTGCAATTATAATATTCCAGCCTCGCATACTAACGTCGTCTTGTTTTGCTTCTTGCATTTCTTGCGTATGCTGGCTGTGTATCTGTATTATTCGCAAACAAGCAAATACAAAAAAAGAAGAAGATGAGTGAATGAGCACAAAACGGAGTAACGGTATAGCATGTCGGTAACACGAAATAATAGTTTCATCTTCTAAAAAAACCGGACAACGTGCCTAAAAAAGTTTTCACTTCAGAAAAGTTAATGTGCCTTACCTATATAGGCACACTTTTGAAGTGAAACTGCTGAACAAAATGGTACGAAACAAATTTTAAAATAGTTACCAGAGTTGTGTTCTATAATATTTCATTTATTTCATTATTTTGTTATTCAATTGTTATACTTGGCTTATGATAACTTAAATGAACACAAATATAGTCTTTAAATATCGTGTAAATATAGTCTCTATTTTTGTTCCATGTTTTGTTGTTGATTTTTCAGGATCATTTGACAAA
Organism: Amiota mariae; assembly: GCA_035041805.1. NCBI lineage: Eukaryota > Metazoa > Arthropoda > Insecta > Diptera > Drosophilidae > Amiota > Amiota mariae. The sequence continues at coordinate 6,737 of JAWNKV010000546.1, forward strand.
GTGATATCAAATTTTTCTTTTAGAAAGTTTATAAGTACCGCTGATGGCATAATGTATTTTGAAATCTCCTCAAAGAGATTTTTTTCTAAGCCAAGATTAAGGATTGCAACACTTCAAATATGTTTTAGTTTGTTCTTCTGATTATGTGTCAAAGACTATGAAATTATATAGAGTAGACAAAGTGCTCACAAAGTAAGTGCTCTTCTTTTTCTTTCAAAGCTCGTGATACACAATAACAAATTGTTTCTGCTCTATCTTTGTTTGCGTTTTTCGTTGTTTGTTTATTTGGTTTAAGTTTTGTTGAGGAATTTGAAAATTTTTGCTTTGGAAGGCAAGTGTAAAAGAATACACGCAAGCAGAAAGAGTAACGAACGATTAAAGATGCACACGCAAATGTGAAACCGGTCTTTCAAAAAAGTGATACTTACGCCGGGAATTAAATTCAATTTAATTACACCTTGACTTTAAGTAAGGTTAGGTTAAAGTGGCAGCCCTCACGAGGGGCTCACTTAGGCACAAAAACATTATGGCCCATTGTGATACCACCAAAGTGTTGACACGACATCCCTTAGTCCGGTCCAAGCTATGTCCGTAATTGGTAGGAGTGATAGTTCGGTTAAGCTGGAGAGGAACATAGAGCCTAAGTGGTTCTGTCTTCTTCTGGCGAGGGATGCACACTGGCACATCAGGTGAAGCACCGTCTCCTCCTCTTCTTCTGAGCCGCAGCTACGGCAAAAGTCGTTATGCGGAAGACCAAGTCTTCCAGCATGTTTCCCTATGATGCAATGACCCGTTAGTACGTTTATGGTCTTGCTAATTGCGGATGTACCGATATTGAGCAGCTGCCCAGTTCGCTTCCTGTTCATGTAAGACCAGGTTTGCCTAGCTATACTGCAAGTATCTTCTTCTACCCAGAGAGCATTAGCCTTAATTTGGTAGAAATTCCTAAAAATGTGTTTCACTGTAGCTAGCGGAATTCCAGCAGGAGACGGTACATTTACACGGGACGTCCCTTCTTTTGCTAGTTCGTCAGCTCCACAGTTGCCCACAATGTCTCTATGTCCGGGCACCCAACATAGTTGTATGGGTGCACGGCAGGCTAGAGTGTCTAGGGAGGAACGGCAATCCGCAAGCAACTTGGATGTAGTATATACACCTGAGAGGGACTTTATTGCCGCTTGGCTATCTGTATATATATTAATGTGGGACCCCGGAGTCGGTAATTTTGTACTTCCTTGTGAAAGGTATGGTCTCAGTTTTCGAAGGGTTAACTGAGGGACCAAAGTCCCGACACCATTCTGGAACAATGCTAAGAGCATATGTTAATCTCTCTGATAGGATGGAACGAGATTTTAACAATCGTTCAATAAGAGAGAGCAGTTTCCACAGACTTGCCCTTAGTGTAGGCATGTTGTGAAATTGATAGAAAGTTCTGATCGATGGTGGTCCTAATATGGACATCGATAATTCGTTCAAAGGTTTTGAAAAGGAAGGAGGAAAGACTAATGGGTCTATAATCCTTGGGTTTAATGTGTGGCACTTTCTCTGCTTTGGGAATAAAGACTACACGGGCTACACGCCACATGCTGGGAATGTAAGAGTATTAGAGGCATGTATTATAAATTTGCAGAAGCCACGGTGTGACGATGTTGGAAACCTCCTGAAAATCTGCTGGTATTATACCGTCAGTACCAGGAGATTTGAAACGGTAGAAGGAATTGATGGCCCACTGAAGGTGAGCATAGGTCACCACAAGGTTAGACTGGCATCGGTTCGTAGGGGGGGGGGCATCGATGGTTACATTTGTGAGAGACACACTGACTGGAAAGTGTGTGTCTAGCAGAATGTTCCAGGTCTTCATCCCGGTATCAGTCCAGCTACCATCAGGTCTCTGGACACTATCCAGGGATCTTGGAAAAGATTTGAAGATCCTGTGGAGTCTACTCGTCTCGGAGACACTTTCTATATTGCCACAGAAAGTTCTCCATGTAGCTCTTTTGGATTTCCTAATCGAGTACTTGAGTTCCCTTTACTTATCTTTGAAAGGAGGCCAGTCGTTTGAGGCCTTAGCTCTGTTAAAGGGCTTGCGGCATTGTTTACGAAGTTGTGCTATTTCGGCATTCCACCACCTGGGTTTGTTCTTACCTCTGGGTGTGTGAGCCACGCAGGAAATTTCCACTGCTACCTTGAAGGCATTTGAGAGCTGTACGACTGCTCTATCAATGTCGGCGCAATCCGTTATGGATGGTACCTGACCAAGCCTGTTGGCAATGCTAGACTGAAAAATGATCCAGTCGGTGAGTTTCCTATTGGTATACTCTGAGTCGACCTCAGAAGCTGTGGAGATAGAGTATCCAATGGTGTAGGTGAGATATCTATGATCTGAGTAGGAGCAGTCTTGGGAGACCCTCCAGTCCCTTAAGAGTAAAGATGAGTGGTCACTGACAAGCGTGACGTCGAGTGCCTCCTTTCTGTTAGAAGTCAAAAAGGTAGGTTCATTGCCCCGATTTGCAGCAAAGAGATCGTGAGCTAAAATAAAATCAAGAAAAGACTCACCTCGTTCGTTGGTGCCCGTGCTGCCCCACACTTCGTGATGGGCGTTGGCATCCGCACCGATGACGATAGGGATCCGCTTATTGTTGGCTTCTGAAACCAGAAGCCTGACTATGTCGTGGGGAGAGGCTGGTCCGTGACCGTGTGCCATATAGCAAGATGCTATCCAGGTGCCGTCCACTTCTGCGATGACGGCAACGTTATCTTTGTCCAGATGCCTGTGGAGTACAATAGCATTAATTCATTTCTTGACAATAACGCAAGCTCCGGTCTGCCTGAGCCTTCACAGTACATCAGGCGATAGTCCTGATGGTTAAGTCCACATACCCTATCATTAATGACCCAGGGTTCCTGGATTAAGAAGAGCTTCTCGTTTCCCTGGGAGAGACGCATGAGCAGTGCTGCCGAGGCAGTGGTGGAGTGGTGAAGGTTAATTTGGGTTACCTTCACCATCTTTGGGCATAGGAATTATTGTGTTGTCGGGTTCTTCCTCTTCGTTCAGAGGAGACTCCGACGCACTTAAGTCCATTTGGCCAAAGAAATCATTGACGAGCTCAGAAGTGGATATAACACCAACTGAGTCGTCAGATTCTGTGTTGCCCGACTTGTTAGGAGGTGCCAGGTCGGCCACCGCATTAGCTTGAGGCTCGACTATTTGGACCTTTGGTTTGGTACGCAGCACGTCGCTTTTGTACACTTTAAGGGTGATCGACCCGAAACAGGAGTTGATCTCCCCTTTAGATGTGGTGATTGGTGCGAGCGACTCCTCATTTATTATGATGAGCGCCTCGCGGAGTCGACCCTTAGTTTTAACAATCTTTGTAACCTTCCAATCGTGAGTTGGTAGGTCGCTGTTGCTCATCCTCAACAACTCGAGGATGTCCTCTGGCGAAGGAAAGCAGGAATCCAAGTTCAGGAGCGTGGTCGGTTGTGGATTTGTTCCTTCGTGACCACTGAGATTTTGGCTCCTGGCCATATCTCTCCTAACTTGCCAATGGCTTGCCTAGAGAGATCCGCTGAGTGTTGATCTAAGCAGGCCATTAGCTTAAAGTGCCCCTGGTACCAGCCGGCATCTCGACATTTGGGTGAGGAACCTGGATCGGAGACCATGATCTCTTTATAAACCTTGAGGAGCGCAGCTTCAACCAGTCCCCAGTTTTCTGGGGAGATAGTACCATCTGCCCAGATGAGGCTGTCCTTGGCACCTCTTTGAAACGTCTGGTGGAACGAGGTGCCATAATTCTGGGTTTCTTGGCATCCGGTGGTACCGATTGTGTGGGCTGTTCAATCGAACTTTGTCGTTTCTGAGTAGCAAGTGAGGGGGTTGAGCGAGCCTCCACATTTTTTTGGGCCCACGCGAGAGCTGCTCTATCCTGCTCGGAGAGCTTGGTAGGGTCTACAGCTTGAAGTCTGCTTAAGATTTTGTGTGAAGAACTTCTGGTCCTATATGCCCTAGTGGACGCGCTAATGTGCGGACATCAGAGGCATCCGGCTTGGCTTCGTGCCAAAGCTCGCATGCACCTGAGGTTTGGAGGCGGATCACCGGATAATTTTGGCGTAGCGCCACTTGTTGACTTTTGTCGTACCAGACGAGCACGTTCCCCTTTCGGGTGGACCTTCTCATTTTTTAGAGAGGATAAGAGAGATAAATTCATACTGTTGGGTTCCAACTCAAAGCCGCTATCCCGACCCGAAAGTGTAGTCACCGGAAAAGGTCCCATGGTTATCTGTTCAAAAGCAGGGAGGCCATGCTAGGGTTGGCATACGCCTTCATGGGGTCGTATACTCAGAGGCGGACCAGTGCTAACTGGGAGTGATACTCAACCAGATCTACACTGCCAATGGCGACGGAATCGGGAACGTACTCTGAGACCCGCCACGGTTTTAACGGAACGGAGAGAGGTTGTGGCTTTAGACCAGAGCTGTTCGCATAAGGTTTCACCCCGGTGTTAATAGGTCTGGAGGCCACACCCTACCAGTATAGGGACAATCAGAGTCAGAAAAACAGTGAGGTAGGCGTAGTCCGTGGATAGAAAATGCTATCGTGCCGGAAATTGGCGTAGGCGGAAGAACTCCCTATGAGAGGAGATACACAATGCGCCGGGGATAGGGGGGGTGGACAACTCTTGGTTACCACTCCTCAACCTACCTTTCTGACATGGGAAGCCCTATCGGAGAACGAGAGTTCTCCGTCAGCGTAGTTAGTTGAGTCAATGCAGTGCAAGCCTCCACACCACGTCAAGGTGGTTGTCCTTCGTGGATGTTGACTTTAAGTATATTAAGTTAAAAATATATATATATATATATATATATATGAAAATATATTTTTATTTTAAGTATATTAAGTTAAAATATATTTTTATTTTCAGTATATTAAGTTAAAATAAAAATATATTTTTATCAAAACTTTGACTTTATGCTAAAGAAAAACGCAATTCCGACTAGTGTGCTTGGCTTGTATTGTCGACTGCAGCGCACAAGCTGACGCACAAACAAATGCACTCGGCGTTACTCAAGCTAGAGTGGAGGTCGCAGGTGGCGGATAATGGACGGCCTGCAGATATGTAGGTTACCAGTGAATATTCAATGAGCAGTCCCCGACCAATAAGCAGCGAGAATGGAAGGGGTAGCTTAAAAGGTTACACACCCTTGTGAAATCTTCGTATTGTGGCAAGTGTGAGCTGAAGTGAAGCTTTGCCGAACTCGTCCCGATGCTCTAATCATTGCAAAACCATCGGAGTTATCCTATGCTCACATTCTAAAGGTAATAAAATAGAAACCTGAGCTCCAGAAGGTTGGCGACAGCGTTAGCAGGATACGCAGAATGGCCAACGCAGAATTTTTTCTTCAACTTCCAGAAGGGGTAGCGCACTGACGGAAATACTTAAGGAAAAGATGAAGGAAGCCTTGCAGAGCTGTGCAACGGTTAAAGCTCTCTCCAAGCTTTTAGTCACAGAATGCCATCACCTGGATAAAATCACAGAGTCTGAAGAACTAAGAGCAGCCATCATAAAACAATTCCCCGCAATCAAGGCTAGCAGCATGCCATTAAAACAATGAGATCTGCCAGGAATGGGATGAAGTCAGCAATCGTAAGCTTAACAGTCAACCAAGCAGAATCTCTGCTTAAGGCAGGATCCTTAAAGTTGGGTTGGGTTCACGGTCGCCTGAGGTAATACATAAGTCCCACAAGGTGCTTCAAGTGCCTGGAGTAACAGTGCGGATCGTTGAAAATTATGCCTCAGATGCGAAATTGAGGGGCATATCGCAAAGATATGTCAGGATAATCCCAGGTGTGTTATTTGTCCGGAATATAATGCACATGATTCTGGAAGTTACAAATGCGAAGTTTATATGAAGGTCATGCGGGATCTAAAAGCTAAGCATGGTTAAATTTTTACAGCTTAACCTAAATCAATTTAGTGTGGCGCAAGACTAACTCTCACAAATATCGGTAGACAAGGAGGCTGACGTACTACTTGTTAGTAAGTTCTATAAGGCAAAGGAAGACTCGAATTTATGGACGCAGGATGCCAGTGGTAAATCAGCTTTCTGGCTACAAGGCACTACTGCCTTTGAGCAGAGAGACCCTGCTCGTTTGATGGTTTCACCTTTGCTAAAATACGTGGTATACGCTGCTGTTATGTATCACCTAATGTCACGCAGGATTGCTTTGAAGATTTCCTGACTGACAGACTGGTCAATGCTGCGAGGTACAGAGCCCCACTCATAATTGCCGGGGACTTCAACACATGGGCGGTGGAATGGGGCTGTACTAGCCCAAATAAGCGTAGACGGGCTATCATAGAAGCATTTTTTGCCTAGATATGGTTCTTGTCAATAGGAATAACTCAATCACGTATGACAACGGTAGAAGTAGTTAGGCAATAGATCTTACCTTTTGTAGCACATCCATTGCAAGAACTATTAAATGGGAGGTTGCAAATATCTACACCAATAGTGATCACATTGCAATACAATTGTGTATTTCTACGCAGGCACTATGTGAAAGAGATTGAGAAAACGAGCCCTGGGTGTCGCCTTCAAATCTTGGAAGTTCAAAAAGGAATCATTAGACTTGTTCATCTCTGAACTTGAAGTAGCGACTGGTAATGCGAGTCAGCAATCCCGTCAACTTATGCAGGAACTCACAAGAATATGCGATGGCTATATGCATAGAAAGACAAGAAGCAATGGCAGGAAACCTAACTTCTTGTGGACTGATGAAATTGCAGAACTTCGTTCGCAATGTCACCAGCTACGAAGAAGAATCAAGCGCTGGAGAAGGAGGAACTCTTACTATTATGAGAGCCTACCCATCCTAGAGGACTTTAGGCAAAAGAAATCCCAACACATCAAGGAGATCTATAGGAACAAGCAGAATGCCTTTTATATACTGCTAGGAGAAGTGGATCAGAATCCTTGGGGTAGCGCATACAAAATTTTGATTGGCAAGTTCAGAGGCCTCAATGCCTCGATCACTTCTTCCACCTCTTTAATGGACAGAATAGAAGCCACCCTCTTTGTACCAAGAGGATTTCTGAGGATACTACAACCTCCTCTAGTAGCAGAAGAGGATGTACCCCCTACCCATAGTCTTGAACTAAACTACTACAAGTAGGGTGAAGGTAAAAAAATCGCCAGCTCTGGATGACAATAATACCATACTTAAAAGGCCCATTGCTGAAAAACCTCTTATCTTCTGCGAGGTTTGCATAAAGTGTATGAGAGAAGGACTCTTCCCAAAATGCTGGAAGAATCAACGTTTGGTTCTCATCCTGCCCCCGGAGCTGCCATCTTCTTACAAGCCTCTGCGTCTCTTGAGTACAACTTGGAAGATCCTTGAACGGATTATTTGCGCTAAGCTGCAGCAGTATACAGAGTAGCCGAATGGTCTTATTCGGATGGTTTTGTCTTATTTTGGTGAGAGAACGCTGGTCTGAGACAGAGAAGAAAGCTCTAACACACATGGTATAACTGGAGGTGTCCCACAAGGTTCCGTATTGAGTCCAAATCAATGGAGCGTCATGTATGATAACATTCGGATTTGCAAACCAAGTGGAGGGGAGATCTTCGGGTATGTGGATGATATTACTATAATCGTGGTAACTAACACTTTAAGTGAGGATACATCCAAATTAGAGTGAGCGGTCACAGCTTCGAGGAGATCACTTTGGCAGAACCACCTTAGTCTGGCGGAAAATAAGACCGAATTAGTTCTTATGAGCTTCAGAAAAAAGGTGAAACACTTTCAGTGAGAGTTGGGAGTCTCATAATTGAGTTGAGGCCTTGCATCAAATACATGGGTGTTTCTTTTGGACCACCGACTATGCTTTAGGTTCCACCTAATCCATTCTGCTTTATGCTGCTCCGATATGGGCTGGGGCACTTACAATCAATTCCTACCTTCACAGAATAAATAGTGCTCACAAGTTGGCTAACCTGATGATCTTTAGAGCGTATCGAACAGTTGCAGATGATGCAGCAGGTGTACTTGCAGGCAGAATTCCAATAGACCTGGAAGCACTGGCTGCTAAGGACAAATACCTTACGCGAGAATTTTCTCAAATGACAGACATTGATGAGATTAAGACCAGATATTTAAATATATGGCAACATAGGCGGAGTACGGCTAAGCCACGGAGGATACACCAGCTCATCCCAGATATTAAAGTTTGGCTTAAGCGACGTTCCGGGGACGTGGGGTTCGAGTTCACCCAGTTTGCAGCTGGACATGGTTGCTACAGGCAGTATCTGCACAGGTTTGGGCACGCTGTGGACCCATACTGTGGTTTATGCAGAGATGTCATGGAGGATCCGGAGCACGAGTGCCCTCGTTTTGAAGCGGAGATACGAAGAATGTATGCTCGCCTTGGATCTCCTTGCAGCTCATAAGAGATTGTAAAGCGCATAATAAAATCTTCAGAGGACTGGGCATTCTTTACCGCAACAATTGCCAGCAATATGCGGGCGCTTGAAGGTAAGAGCGAATAATTGCGTCCACTTAATTAAGTTTCCTATCCCTTCCTACGAAGGAATGCTTTGGCGATGCCGTAGGGATTAAACGGGAATTGAGGCGATATGGGGTTTTATAGTCGGTAAGCTAATAAATCAGACATAACTTGTGGTACAGGCCATAAGTATCTTTGGAATATTTTTACATCCTTGTTCGCATAACAAAACTAAAAAAAAAAATTTTGCATGACTAGGAAAAAATGTATGAAAAATCAACTCTGTATATATGACCACATATATCATTCACACTTACTTCTCATTTAACTCTAATTCTCTCTCATTTCTATTATTTCAATGCCTGTCTTTCTCGGTTAAGCTTGCTATTAATAACTCTGTTTTGTGAGAATTTACAATTTTAAATCGAAAATAAAAGTTTCATTAACATAAATAGTATTTCAACTCCCCCCTTGAGCTGAAGGCCTTTACCGCTATTGCTCATATTGATAACTAAATTATAATTTGTAATGTTCAGCCCAAATCAAAGGCGGCAACTCACAATAAAACAGATGAGCATAATTTAAAGCTTCTTAAATTATATTTTAAGAAACTTCGAGCAGTGCCATCACACTATTGCAGAGCCAAAAGCACAAAAGTATATTTGCCACAAAAATTTCGAAATATTCAAATCCTTTATAAGTGCTACACTCAATACATGAATGACAAAAATTTCAGCAACTATATTGTGTCGAATTGGGTTTTCCGTAAGGTTTTTAAAAACGAATTTAACATAGGTTTTTTTAAGTGCGGAAATACTAAAAATCTTGATGAAGATGAAAAAAATAATTTAGAGAATTGCGATGAGGATAAGATGCACATTAGAGACAAGGATAAGGTCAAAGCCATTTTTTTAAAAGATCAAGATAAAAGCAAAAGAACTTCAAACTTCTTATGCGCCAGCTTCGATTTGCAAAAAGTTTTGAATACTCCGCTCGGAAATAATATAACCCTTTTCTACTCACGCAAGTAAGCTTATTATAATTTTAGCGTTTATAAAAACGGCACTTGAAATGGCTATTGTTTTTTGTGCGGTGAGCGTGATGGTAAGCGAGTCTGCAATGAAAGCTGCACAGCGCTATATAAATATCTAATAATCGTAGATCAAAGACAGACAACTAATGACATAAGTCTATATTGTGACAGTTGCGCTGGTCAAAACCACAACAAGGCCATTTTAGCTATGTTGGTAAATTTTTTAAATTTTTCAAACTTCATTTGTAAAATAAAAATTACATACTTACTTTCCGGTCATACAATTATTCCAGTTTATTCTGTGCATAGCACAATTGAATCTTTTGTACGAAATCGTACTATTTGGGCCAAAAAAAAATAATTCGTAACGCACGAACTAACCCATCGGGATACGACTCCATTGAAATAGACCACTCTGATTTTAAAAACTGGAAGTCTTTTGCAGATTTTTTATTACCGAACAAAATTAAACTAAATTTAAATAAACTTCGCGTAGATTCTTTCGATAAAAAATCAAAATTGAACTCATCTATGGATATTCTGAAAATTCCATTAGAAAGACTATGAAAAATTTGAATTTTACTTTTAAGCTAGAAGTATTGTACTATAAGCCTCTATGTACCTCTTCTAAAAAATTTAATGATTTGCAAAATCTATGTTTAAAAAACAGTATTCAATCCAAATATCACAATGAGTATTTAAATTTAAAATATTCCTTATTAATAAAAGACTCGTTAAATGAAAGCGACGACGAAGAATAAATTACTATGCATATTTATTTTTTTATTTTTTATTTAGTTTCACAATTTATTTTTACGCGTTTCTTTTGTTTAATGTTACTTTATACCACTTAACATATTTAAATAAGCGGAATAAAACCTTTATAATTAATTTTTTCAAATAATTTCATAAAGATTTTAATAAATAAATAATTTTGTGTTTCAATTTATTTGCAATTTAAACTGTTTATAATATTATCGTAAACGCCATTTTTACAAGATCACAAAGAAACGATGTGAGCAAAATTACGAAAAAAAAACTTTAAAAAAAAAAACACTTTGTGCTTAGTTATATTACTTAATTATCTAAGCACATGTAAAATGTATATTGCAAGCTAAACCAAAGAAAAGTAGAAAAAACGGTCTCGTGTAAAATTTAGTTTTTGGCACATACGATAATTTCGCGCAAAGGCGAAATAATAATAAAATAACTTTCTTATTGAATAAGAAAAAAAATTAAGTACCTTTAAATAAATAAATACATTTTTAAAATTTTAACGTAATTAAATTAAAATAATTTATTTAATAAAACATGTAATTAATAGTTTAACATTTGAGTTTGAAGTGATAATGTGTGTACTGTATCTACTATACATAACTAAACGAACACAAATTTCGTGTACCTTTTCCTGCTTAAAACACTAAACCGATTTTTTAAAGAAATATACCAATTGACGTTATTCTTCGCTAGATTTGTACAATAATAGGTCCAGAAGTTTAGATATAAAACGGTGTGACAGATAACCACTTCATAACAACAATAACAACACACAGCCGTTGAAGTTGTGAGCGCATTAGAATGGAAGAAGACAGAGGTTTGTGTGCCTTTTATCTTCTGTTCAATTGCTCAAAGTTCATTGATTATATGATGCCGCGTTATCCGCGTGGAGAGAAATCAATTTTGTGTGTTTGCTTGCGCACTTATTGCTACCATTAATGTACACAGAAAATGCACGCCGCTCAGTCTAGACAATTATCTCATAAAAAATATTGCGCTCTCTTTTTTGCTTTCGGTTTCTTCTCTTTTTGAGTCAGTAACATTAAAAAAAAATTTTTCTGGTGTCCAAAAACAAAATCCCATAAAATTGTTGTTGGAATGTTGTGAATTTTAAGTTTTTAAGAGCGAAACGACAATTGAATGTTGAAGTTTGCAAGACTATTAAAAGTGTCATATATGTTTACAAGTATGTTTGTAAACGGTATGATTGTGCGACTTTAGATTTTGGTGTTGATAATGTTGGACCGAATGAAGCCTTGGTAGATAAGATCCGAAATTTCTTATATGGTAGATTTGTGGGTCCCGCTGTGCCTGCTTGGAGGAAACTTAAACACAATGCATTATCAGTCTCTTACAATTGTTCGGTTTGATTGCCATCTGGTTGGATGGCAAAATATTAATTTTAGAGAAGGAAATACGGTACAAGCCGTAGTTAAACCTCCAAGAACCAAATTGTTTTGAATTGAATAGAAACGTTGCTTCTGCAAATTAATTTTTGTGTATTGAAATTCTAAAACATTTCGTGTTAGATGGTACAGAAAAAAAGTAGTCAGTTAGACAACGTGGGACAAAGAAAGTAAATTATCGAATGTATGTCGTACCTACAAAAGATGTTAGGTAATTCCATTTACGATTACTTCTATTCCACGATCGTGGTCTGAGGATTTACGATTATATAATGGGGTTGTGTTTTGTCGAATGACAATGAATCGCGTGTATGTTTGAATGAAGTGAAACAAACTAATTCTCCAAGACATTTCTTATAATCGAACTCTTCTAATAATCGATGATGTATTTACTTCAAACTTATATTACTTCATGTCATGAAATTTTGTTTCATGATGCTGGTAGCAATATACATATTTTGCTTAAAAGCTCATGCAGGTTACAGGTTGTAATCGGTGGTAGGACCTTACACAATGTGTTCAAATTACCAATTCCATTATTAGAAAATTCAGTTTCAAATATCAGTCCTAACAGTATTTATTCTCTAATTTTGCGTCTCTGATTACAATCGACGAAATTTCAATGTATCCTTTTTATGCTTTACATATAATTGTTAGATTGCTGATTGATTTGAGCTTTAAGTTTGGGAGAGAATAGAGGCAAATTATGTGGAGAAAACAATTTTCTTATGCGGTGATTTTAGACAAATTTTGCCAGTCATTCCTTATTGTTCAGGTGTTACCCTTATCGAAAATTGAATCACATCGTAGTCTGAATTTCGAAACTTACATTATGTCACTTTAACTAGAAAAATTAGAGCTCTTCCTCATAAAAATAAATTTGTTAACTTCCTCATATCACTTGGCAACGGTGAAATGGAAACTTTTCCTCAGTGTGGTTCGAATATCGTTGAAATATCGAATCATCTAATTTGTGAGCCTGTAAACATGGTTAGGTTACGGTAGACAGGCCACTCGCGCCGTTTAAAAAGATTGGTGTGAACATCTGGAAGTTAGTCTTAGAGGTCTCCCTCAGCTTCTAAAGCCAACCTGAAGATTCCGCGAAGAGAGCTAGGTCTCCTAGTGGCACCTTTGCCAAACTGCACAATTTATCAAAGAACGGTTTCCCGAGAAAACGGGTACGTCTTCTAAGAACAGCAGGGCAGTCACATAGGAGATGTTGAATACTCTCTGATTCCTCTTCATCTTCACACCTACGACAGAAGTCTTGGTATGGAACACGCATCCTTTGTGCCATCGACCCAAATGCGCAGTGTCCTGTTAAGACTCCAATCATCATCCGAATCCTTTTCTTATGAAAGTGTAGGAGCTCGGAGGTCCCTTTAGATTGGTAACTAGGCTAGAGTGTCCTAGAAACAGTACATCCCTGCTCATTCGCCTACATTCTGTCTGCTAACTCCATGCTACTAGCTTCCAGTCTGGAAAGGATGTCTTGTATTGGTCTTTGAATGTCAGCTGCCGCTAAAGAGCTTTGGCTTTTTTTTTGTTTTGGATCCTTAGCTAGTACACGCCGAAGTCTAGAAGCTTCTGTGGTGGTAACAATATCCTCGCAAAATGTTTCCTTCCTGTCCTTTTTTAGTCTTTTGAAACTAAGATGATATCCCGGGTGTCGAACGACCGTGCCCATGGGATGAATGGCACTGCGTGAGTGTGTCTTAGAACGGTGAACTCCTGATACCTGGCGACCTCCGGTTTCATTTTTAGCCTTGTCGGGGTACAGGGGGCTATGCCCTGGTGGAACTACTCTCCCCTACACTCGTGGGAAAAAAATATGAACAAAACAAGACGAAATGGAGCTCTGAGGACGAGCTACTGGCCTCAAGCCAGGAGCTAGTCACCGCTGACAGCGGGCAAGCTGTAATGCAATCAACAGATTCTAAAACAACGTCGGTAGCTAAAGGTTGTATTGAAAAACCGACAACATCACGAATGAGGAGAGTGGGACGGTACACGAGTTCGACCTCGCGGACAAAGCCAAATACCAGGCCGTGGTTAACGAGTACGAGGAGTACGTGGCCACTTACGCTAAGCCTGCGAAGGCGACTAAACGTAATCGGTCTCAGGACGAGACCATTACAAATGCAAGGAAAAGCAAAGTCGCCAAAACTACTACTAGCAAGGAAGGTCCCTCAGTAAGTGCCAAGAGGATTTTTAGCGACGTAGCTCGGGATGAGCTTACGGTGGCACTAATTTATGAAGTCACTAACGGCGGCAAGAAGGTGTTAGATAAATGGGGGGAGATTGAACCCAGGTTAACGGAGCTGGTGATGGAACACCTCCTCTATGATCTGGGCTCTTCACCACCCGGTTTCGACTCTTCTAAGGTAATCTGTGCCTGCAGGGTGATCAGGTGCGACGATCGACCGTGTGTGGAGTTCCTGGGCAATTGCATCGCTAAGATCAACAATGCTTGGGAGAGCTCGTATTTGGTTACCTGTCATGAAGCTGGAGCACGGCAAGGTATTACAGCTTCTGCAGCGACAGAATCCTGCCATGCCCATGAGTAAT
>JAWNKV010000549.1:0-83530 GCA_035041805.1 Amiota mariae
AATACATCTAAACTTATTATACACAGAATGTCTTATATACAGCCATAACAATGATTACTTTTTAAAGTATTTTTGCTTTGATTTTTATGGGCTTTTGGATTCATCATCATCTTAGTTTTTGCCTTCGTCATATGTTTTTTATTTTGGTATTATTGTAGACTTAAAGAGAAATTATATAGACATTGATTCTCCACTTCACTGTACTTTACTTGACTTGATTTATTTTGTATTGTTTCATTTGATTTGAATTGAGACAGCAACAGAACATGACAATACCATACACTAGTAATGTTAATAAAATATGCTTGCAAGAAAAAAATTTATAAATCAAATTAACAATAAAAGTCATAAAAATAAAAGTTAAATACAAAAAACAACCATAGCAATAATAATAATAAAAACAAATGTAGTTTATTATACAAATATTGAAAAATATTATAGAAAAAATAAATAAGTATACAAATTTAATGCCAAACACTAAATATCTCTTCTTTTTCTTATTAGTGTTGACCAATTAAGGATTTCGAAATTTTATTGGTTAGCGTTTGTGGTTATAACAAGAAGTAAAACCAGTGTCTCGTACTTAAGATTCTTGGCATTTAGCCTTATTTCCTTAAATATACATTTTATAGTTAAAGAAAAAGTTTTCAGTTCAAAGAACCTTGAGTTAGTTTATTAACATAACAATTGATAGAAAATTTTAAAAAATATAATGTTATTTATTTAGATGGGTGAGTCAGTGAGTATACCATCATTTGATTAAATTCATAAATCATAAACACTTTTCCCATAATAGAATATCTTTGTAAAAGCTCCCGTTCTTGGCTTTCTTCGGCAAAAAAATTTGAAATTATCATTTCCGCTCTCATTTTAGTTTCAACTGATTCCGCTTCACTACCCGAGTCGGCATTGACATCAAAAAACTCCTCTTCCACCTTTTCTTAGGAATGATTTAAAAAGGTTTTTACACTTCATTTGATCAGCTTCAGTATGTGTAACACTAGCCACTTTTATTAAAATCCTTGATTACTCAAAAATATCTATGTACCTCTAAAGAAAAAGTAAACAACACCTAAAATTGCCACAATTACTTGGTCATAGTTAAAATTTAATCAAAAACTTTGACACATGGTTAAGTTTTTTGTTTTTTTTTTATTATTACACATCGCACCCAAACAACAAAAGGGGCAAACTCAAAGTTTTTTAATTTGTTTTTTTTTTTTTTGCTAAATAAACAACATACTTTGGGCACGTTCAGCAGAAGTTAGCGCTTTGTCGTGATGCTTTTATAGCGTTTTGGTCTTTCAGAAACACTTATTATATGCTTATTATTGAAAATTCGAAAATGTACAATTTTCTGCTTATACATTCTTTCGTTTCTATTAAAACCAGTCGCACATATCCTCAGATCCCCCGAGTTTATAAGAAGATAGTCCGCACAATAAATACAATTGAAAATCATGATTGTTTTTTTATTTATTAATTCCTACTTTTGTAAAGAATAAGTAAACTTTGTTAAGATCAAAGATAACATTTTTATTGATAATTCACACAGAAATAGACAAATTGAATCTATGTATTTATAAGTTTTAATATGAAAATCATTTGCATGATTTAATATATTCAAATGAAACTTCACTAAATAATGTGAAGTTATACTGATAAAATTCAAATTGTACCAATAATGTTAATTGCAGGTCAACATTAGACAACTTCGCATTTTATACATTTATTACATATGCAAACAATTAATTAAATATTCTTAAATTTAAAAGTAAAAATAATTTAAATAAAACAAAATGGTAATTCTCAAAAAAAAAAAAATATATAATATATATATAAATATATATCTAAGAATGTAAATTAGTTCCCTATGGGTACGGAACCCTAAAAAATGGTAAGTTTAAATGAAAACTGCAAATCAAATGAACCTGTAAAGTCCAATAAATTAATTCAAATCATTATATATTAATGCGACACTTGACGCTCTATGGGATGACTGCGATGTATTTAATATTTATTTTTATGCCAAAAAATATTATCAAATAGAATCATTAGTTAATGAATAAAATAAAATCATAATGGATAAGAACTTCGAGAAGCAAGTCTATAAAGTATCAAAAAAACAATTAAATAATAATCATCAAAATAAATATGTAAAATATCAAAAACACAACGAAGATTCTAAAATTATTGTCAAATTTAATAAAACCATTGAAATATTTATATTCAGAATCAAAAATAGTCTCAAAAGAAACTTTTGTGAATTAAAGAAAAAGTATTCGCACATTTTTGGAGGTTTTGTACAAACTTACAATTTATATATTTCTCATTCATAAGAAAACAAAGATGAATATAATTCAGAAAAAACAAAATATATTTTTAAACAAATTTTATTTATTCAAATATTAATAAAATCTTAAAATGGAGTAAAAAAAAAAATTATAATTTTAAATGAAAACTTCAAATCAAATGAACATAAAAGTCTAATAATATATCAAATCATTATATATTATTGCGACGCTTGACGCTCTGTGGGATGATTGCGATTGTATTAATTATTTTTATGGCAAAAAATATCAAATAAAATCACGAATTAATGAATAAAATAAAATCATAATGGATTAGAACTTCGGGGAGTAAGTCTATAACATATAACATAATAAAGTAATATAAAGTAGTAAAGCATATAAGTCTATTCATTTGTGTTCAATGCCCAATTTGATCAAACTTTAAAATAAAATTTAAATAGTTTATCATTCTTTTCAATAGAGAAACCATGAAACGAGTTTCATGCGAACTTCGCATGGAAATAAAATAACAAAAACATTCGTTCTTTCAAAAAAAAAAAAATGATTGAAACCATGGAAAGAGTTCCTTGTGAACTTCGAATGCAAATCAAAAACATTCTTTTTCATAAAAAAATTACAAAATGGAAAGAGTCCCATGTGAACTTCTAAAGCAAATTAAATTTCAAAAACATCAAAAAAAAAATCATGAAAAAATATGAAAAACGTATAATTAAGTCTCCACACAACGAAGATTCTAAAATTATTGCCAAATTTGATTAAACAAAGTAAAGTATTTCCACACGGAAGATTTAAAAATACAATACAAATATTACTTTTTGATGTTCGACTGATGGCTGATGCAAATCTAATAAAATTGTTTGAGTGAAAAAAAAGCAATGTCTTATTAGCACTGCTACCAAAATTCTGTGAGATGGCGAGTAAAATATATGATATAAATGTATTACAGATGAGAAACACGAGAAACTCAAGATTCTAATGAGAATTATTCGTACATTTTTGGAGGTTTTGTATACCCTTACAAATTATACATTTCTCATATACATAGTATAAAGAAAACAAAGAATATGATTAAAAGAAAATATATTTTTAAACGAGTTTTATCTGTTTCAATTTTATTAAAAACTTAAAATAAACTGAGTTAAAATAATAGAAAGTTTAAATAAAAACCTTCGATCAATTGGACTCATCAACTCCAATCAATAGATGGGAGAACATGACAATAAATTTGTTAAAAAACAATACAATATATTTAAAAGAAAAATAAAGAATTTATACTTTATTAATAAACATAAAGTAATATTTTAAGAAAATTGAGCTACAGAACGAAACAATAAAAACAAAAAAATTTCAATCTAATATTAAAGTTATATTTTGTGTTATGAAACAGTAGAATCTATAAATAAAAAATATTATGAAAATGAAAGGGGAAGACCGATTCGAAAGAAACATAAGTAAAAAAATAATCTTTTTTAGTTGCATAGCTGAATAACGTATTGGTATTTACGTGGAAATAAGATGTTTTGTTTTTTTTCAACAATTCTTTATCGATTATATTTTAATCAAAGTACCCAGAAAGTACCCAAACTGATGTATAGTAGTAAAATACCAACCTTATAAAGCTTTAGTTTGAAAAACGCTGTACTTCGTAAGAATTTTGACTTACGAGTTGAATATAAGAAAGCTGTACGCAAGATAGGTGCCGCGATTACCCAAAATGGAGTAAATAATATATTCATGGACACTCATAGGCACACACGAATCAAACGTATGACTCCCATTTCTGCTCCTTGCCGATCTTATTGTTAGAGACTGCTACACTATACTGAAGCCTTGCACACTCTACCTAAAAGCCCGGACTTGAATTTAATTGAGCTCGTTTCCTAGATGCTGGAGCATGGAACATACACAAAATATAGTTGAGATATCCATTAAGTTTGAATGCCTTATTATAGTATTTTTTTATTTTTGAAATCGTATGTTGACTTTTCTCATTTATATTAAAATTATGTCTTCACTATAAGTTCATACATATATTTTATGACCAATCCTTACATATCTTTCACCTTCAATCTCTTGATTTATTCTGTTAATTATTTTTATTTTACATATTAAAAAAATTCTAACTTTGGTTTTTATGAAGCTTACATGTACTTCACTTATGCTGTAAAACATGATGTTGATGAACAAAATTAAAGAACAACAAACTCGACTTCGAAGAAATTTTTAAATGGGGAATTTCTCTTTCATTTTACGAAAGACGCTGTTTTTGGTATACTTATTGTATTAATTGTGTACAGAAGACCCTTGCTTAACGAACTTAATTTGTTCCAGATAGTCACTCGTAATGCGAAATGATGTAAAATAGAATAATGAATTTCCAGTTAAAAAAGTAAATACTCAAAGATTTTATTTTTAACTTTTATTCAATATACGAGTATCTTCTTCTATCATGAGAATGAGACAATCTGGAATAAAGAAACCAAAAGAAGCAATGAATAAACCGATTATACTGAATGTACGTGCTGATCTAGTAGCATACCTTATTTTTGTTTCCTTTTCATTGATTTTATGCTTCATAAGTAATTACTATTTTACGGTTGCCTTGCGGATTTTTCTTTGGAGCTATCTTTGTGTACTCAAGTATATGTAATTTGCAAATAAAAGTTTAAAATAATACATATGTTTCAACACATCTGGTAAAATGTATGAACAAAAGCTATACATTGATGCTACTGAAACGAGAGCTAAATCAAAGACTTATAATATCTTTGCAATTGTTGTTGCGAACCTTTAATGTTTGATAAGAAGTTACATGACTAAAAGAAAAGTTCCTCATCATAATGAGAATGGTGCTTTTCATTTCACTTATCTATTTTATCGACACGCTTTTAGCATTTTTCTTGATATACTCGTTCGAGTTTGTAATAGTTAGTTCATATTCCATGCCATACTTTGGTTCATTAACTCACTGGTGATGTTCTCCATTTCCATTTTGATTTTGCTTTTGTGGAATCAATATTTGAGTATATTTTTATAGCTTCGAAATGTTTATTTATATTCATTTAAATCACTTTCGTCTTCTCTTGTCCTGCCCCATTCATGCAAAGTGGTGCTTGGTTTTTTATCCTTTTGAACATCCGTTTTTATCCAATCCCATTGGGGAATTTATTTCATTTTAAAAACTGTATGCGACTTTTTTGATTGTTGTCGCCGTCATGGAAATTAAACTGCTGAATTCATTTAAATAACAACATCAACAATAACAATAAAGCATGATATCAATGAATGGAAAAAATTAATCAAATGGCAACTACAAAATCCATTCAGGAAGAATTTCACTTTCATTTTGTATATCTTTTAGCCTTTGTCAATTTTTTGTGTATCTTTTGTCTTTTGAAACCATCAAAAATTATTCAAGTTGAAGTATCTTTTTCCTTTTTTTGCCTTGTTTAACATCATCATCATCATCAACATTTTCGTTGTCTTTACAATAGGCAACCAAATCAAACCAAGCAAAAGTGAAATGTTCTCAATAGACATAAATGACCAAAAGCATGAAATATATGTAGATAGATGTCTGGATGGATAGTTGGTGAGGTGAGGGTACGACAAATCACTTAGTTTATGGCAAACGGCCATAAGTTTTCGTTTAATTCTTGTCTGGGGGCAATTTGGAGTGGATTTTGCTTAGTTTTGGTTCAAAAGATGAACCGAGCCCACTCTGTTTCTGGCCATTTAGTTAAGTGGCTGTACTTGATCGAACATTCAACGAATTCAAAATGCAGAGCCTGAAATGGGCAACGCAACTTTATCGAGTACCAATTAAAGGTAAGTTTTGTTTTTGAATTTCTTTAAATTTAAATTAAACTTTTATAAAATTGAACTGAAATTAAATTTCCATTTAAATGAAAATTAAATTTTTTTTGTTTTATTTTTTTTTTATAATTTTTTGTTTTTTCTTTTGCATTCACTTTAAAATCAATTTAGAAAAAAAAATGATAATAAATGAGAAGGCCACTATTAAGTGATGCCAAGAAATATGCAACGTGCTGCATGCAGCAAGCAGCTTGTAACATATGGCAATCAAAATATTTGGCAATAAAGCTGGAAAAGTTGAAAGTGTCTTTATATTGCATGTCAATGTCTGTCTGTCTATCAATATGACACAATAAACTACTGAAAAAATCAAATGACACAAAATGTTGCAGCAACTCAAGGAAATCGAAAGAGAAGATAAACTGACAGACATACAGGTACATGAATATATGAATATAGTACAATACAAACATTATAAAGAATATGAAAAAAAATTAGGAACGAGGAAAAATCTTGCATTTGTCAAATTGACATTTTTTGTTTTTCGAAGGAAGTTGCGACATAAAGTCGAAAACCCACAAGAGCATAAAACATAACTTAATTCTCAAGCCCAAAAGTGTCGGCTTCAGTTCTTGTCTATCAGTTCTTAAAGGAAAGCCAAATGGTAATGATATCACGAAAGAATATACTACAAATCCCAGCTACCAAAAAGGAAAAAAAACAACGAAAAGAAAAATCTCCTTTTTGCCTTATTTTACATTTTTAATAAATTGTTATCTTCTAAAAGACGCATCTATGTGTATAGCGAAAGTCTTTGAGTGTCAGCCAGCCATCGACACCTTTCAATCCAAGACTATAACAATGTAATTCGTTTTTTTTTCTCTTTTTCGAACTCGAATTTGTTATTGCGTCCGTTTCATTGCTATTTGGATGGAATTCATTAGGTGTTTGCCGCAGCTGTGGTATTTTTTTTTTCTGTGATTGAATCCACATTGCTTTGATTGATTGATTGATTCATTCATTCATTCATCCGGTCACTCAATCATTGTTAGATAGATAGATAGATGGTTGCTTGCTTGGATCGATGAACGGATAGTTAAATGGATTGGGATTGGATGGATATTTGGATGAGTAGCTTAGATAATTTTGAAATGTTTTTGTTTTTTATATGCCTAAACAAAGAATTTATAATAGATAGTTACAAAGTACAGATTGATATTGAAATACAATAAGTCGACAGAATGGTTCTAAGTACTTAAAAATTAAGAAAACATACATAAGTAGAGTAGAATCTTATCAAACTGAGTCAAATTGAAACCAAATCAAGTTAAACAAGTTAAGTCCACTTCAAGTAAATCACTGTGATTATTATTTCTTTCTTTCATTTGGTCTTATGGTCTTTTGGATGGAAGAAAATAATTGTATTGTATTTTCCATTTTCAATTCGATGCCTGAATGCATTTTCCTATTCCACTAAGTACTAAAACTCCATTGTAAGAGGGTTCCGTACCATCGTACAAGATTTTTTGCTTAAAATATTAAATTATGTTCATATTTAACAGCCTAAAAGTATACTACAATTACAGCTTAAAAGTATACTACAAAAAACAAAAAATTGTTAAACAAAAGGTTAAATTAAAGAACAATGCTTCTATAAATGTGTATTTTTAGTATTTGTCGTTCTACATACAAGTGAATTACACACTCTGTGAAAATTTCAACTCTGTACCTATTACGGTTAATGAGATAGAGCAGGAGACGGACGGACGGACAGTGCTTAGTAAGCTTAGTAATAGAGTCCCGTTAGCTCCCTATGGGTACGGAAACCTAAAAATAAAGAAAAATGATTGAGAACATGTTTAATTTTGATTGACAAATGAAGAAAACAAAACAAAGATAAATAAGAAGAAGCCAAGACAAATGAAAAATCACAACAAAACTCGATCGCTCTTAAGTACTTCCTCATCAATTGGTTGTCATTGTTGGGTCGGTCATTGGAGTGCATGTGAAAGAATACGAAAACATAAATTCAAAATTTAAAAAAAAGCTGCTGTTTTATGTCAACAAAATAACTTCATTACTATATTGATTGTACGCATCGTCATTATCACCATCATCATTATTCCTATTACGTATGGTATGTGTCTTTTCAAAGACAAAGAAGAAATTACGCATGCGATGATGACTCACTCACAAATTGGGATCCAATGTGAACAACATGCGTATGCATGCCATCATTGTGATCCATAATTTAATGTCCAAATAATATAGTATCAGAAAGACCAACGATGCAGCCATCATCATCACAAATGCCACCGAAGTCAATGATAAAGCTTGACATTATCAGGCGTGTCCAGTGCCTAGTAGTAATATAATGACCGAAACAGAAACAGAAGCAAAGAAAACATAAAGCGAAATACACGTAGAACATATCTTTTGACCCAACTCAACTTAACTCAAAATTGATGCATAATTTTTTTTCTTTTCTAATTCGATTTCTTTTTATATGTACTCAGGGATGAGAGATGTGGATTGAGGTGTTTACTAGAACTGAAAATGTGTTGAAAGTTTTTCTTATCATAATTGAGAGACACTGAAAGAAAAATTCTTCTGCAAGGAGCTAAGAGAAAGCTCATAATATTCAATTTTGATTTTTTGCTTAGTGTATGACTTCTAAACAAAAATACCATCAACAATTTGCGGCACGTACTAGTACGAGTATTCGATGAAAGTGTATCATGTTCCAATATCGGCAGAGGAAACCAGGCCGACCTTCTTTGAATTTGGCTACATTATTTCTTTATTTTTGTATTTGTTGTTCAGTTTTTTATTTCATTTCTTTTGTACACAGTACATACTCGTATTTTTGTTATCCTTTGCAGTCATTTCTTTAAGTTTGATGCCGCAGCATGCTCCATTATTCTTTGGTTTCGGTTTGGGTTTGAGTTTGGTTTGTTGTGTTGTGTTTTCTTTCCCATTTCATTTGAATGTGACGAAAGTTTGATAAGAGTTCAAGATATTTTGTTATTTGCTCCTTCTTCTGTTCCTTTTCATTCTGTCGATTTGTACAAAACATACTGCAACATAGTTCACCCAATACTTTGGTCTATTGACAGCTCGAACTTATATTACCATCGTCATCACCATCAACAAACGACCACCATCAGGGAACCACTTTGGTTTTGTCTATCTGTCCATCTGGCTCCTGTTTTTCGCTTTTACATTTCATTTTATTTGTGTTTTCTTTTTATAGCTCTTTTTTTTTTTTTGCATTTTCCTGTTTTGTTTAACAAAACTTTCATTCATTCGCATAGGATTCGATTCACTACCAATATATTCTGACAATGTTTTCTGTTCTATTCCCTTAGCTCACTCTACTTCTGATCTGATAAAGTATATTTCCTTTTTTCTCTTTCACTTCTATCATGATTTTGTATTTGACTTTTCTTTCGTTCTAATGCATTGTAAGAGGCAGAGGTGGATCTGTTTTTGGTCATTTTAGCCATTCGTCTTCATCCACTTGTCCTGCACGTTTCTACTCGTACTATTTGTTGGTTTGATCCGATCCAGTCCGGTCCATGTTTCGATTTGTCTGCCGGTTATCTGTCATTGCCTATCGTGTTGATATGTTTATCATTGTTATTATTTATGTTTAGATTTGAATGTCAATGTCTCGACATCTACTACATCGCCATCAGCATCGTCATCGACATCAGAGTCGGCATTTTTATGTCCCTCACTAAAATTTCTGGCATATTTTCTGAATATTTTCTTTACTTCTTCGACGTATTTTCCTTTTGACACTTCCAATAATCAAAATAACAAACAAAAAAGCAAAAAAATAATGGTTAAAGCAACATCAATAAAGTCAGAGAATCAAGAGCTCTTTGAACTTTGATGGCATTAAGTTGTCAGTGGGCCACAGTTGTAAATCATCAACCGATAAAATGCTTGCAATATAAAGACGCGGAAGAGTGAAATACAATAAAAAAGAAAAGGATTTAGAGATTAGAAATATACTTTATTTTTTTTGTTCTTACATTAAGCCCATTTTAAAGGATTTCCTTATAACTGTCATTGTCTTTGTACAATATTTGATTCTGGTTGGGTTCGATTCGGTTGAATTTCATTCAAAATTGAATTCTCTGAAATTGTATTTTTGTTTTTCCTTTTCTTTTCGCTTTTTGGTTTTTGAAAATTTTTCTGCGTTTAATTAAAAGACGCCGAAGCGAGCGTGTGTCATTGACAGATGACGCCACCAGTGTATTAAGAAACTGTTTTTGGGTATTCATAAGAGTTTCCAATAAATTGCATATTTATACTCTTCACGCAGTGAATAGTATTATAAGTTTGTCATGAAGTTTGTAACACACAGAAGGAGAAATCGGAGACCCCATGAAGTATATACATATATATTCTTCATCAGCGCGACGAGACAAATTGATCTAGCCATGTCCGTCTGTCTGGCCGTCTTTATGTATGCAAACTAGTCCCTCAGTTTTTGAGCTAGAGAGCTGCACGGAGCTTTCTTTTTACCATACACAGTACATTTGTCGGAATCAGCCGAATCGGTACACGAGGAGGGGTACCCCCATACAAACCGGGATCCAAATGAAAGTTCTTATTTGAAAAACTTTTTTGGTTTTCATAATATCGACTATAAGTTTCTGACCGATATCCACCAACCATATAAATTTCAAGACCCTAGGACCACTACGGGGGTACCCCCCATACAAACCGAGATCTAAATGAAAGTTTCTATTAAAAAAACTTTTTTGTTTTTGTTCTATGGAACTGAAATTGGGACACTATAAGTGTCTGACCTGTATCCACCAACCTTCAAGACTGTCGGACTACTAGAAGGGGCGTGAAGAGTATTACAACTTCGGCATAGCCAAAGTTAGTTTTTTTACATTTTTTATTTATTTTTTCTTTATAGGAAAAGAGCAAATAAGCTAAAGATTTCTTATGAACAAGTTACATATGCTGAAAATGGTATTTGTATTTTTTCAGAAATTCTTTGATGTAAATGTCTTAATTGGACGGACTATGGGGGATCTGTTTTAGTGCCTATTTTAGGTGGGGAGGATATAATATCAAGTTTCGAGCAGATACCGATGCATTTATGCAAACCGGGCATTCTACATTTATTTCTATTGTTCTTAACTATGCTTTTTATTATTATTCTGAGGGGGGAAATCATTTGAATAGGTTATTGTGTTGAATAATTTAGCTTGGTGGTGTTGGATTCTTGTTTCAACTATTGGAATGTTTGCTTCTGCATATAAGTTGTTTGTTAGTGTGAACAGAATGCTCCTAATGCAGTTCGAAGCGCATTATTAAGAGTCGTTTTTATTGGTTTTATTATTGTTTTTGGAGCTAGACCATAAATCTATTTTTGATGGAATGATGCTTTTTACTATTTGAATTAAGGTGTAGGTGTGGCAGTTAAACTTTTGATTGTACATGTACTTTATGATGTTAAGGGATTTGTCTTGGGATAATTGGAGTTTTTTGATGGGTGCATTCCATTTGTATTTGGAATTGAAGGTAAGATCGAGAAGTTTGAGCTTTTTAACATTTTCAAAATTCATTGAGTGTATTGCCACTTAGCAGGTGCATTATATTTTCCTACAGACATGCAAATGTTTGCAATTCGGAACTGAATAATTGCTCGAGTTTTTTTATATCGACAAATAGATTATCCAGGTTAATTTGTTGGATCTTTTGTTTATTTATGTCGGCTATAATGTTGTAGTCGTCGACGTATGCTATGAAATTTAAGTTGTTATTCTTGGTTATTATACCTGATAGGCTATTAAAGGCGATAAGAAAAAGAATAACTGAAAGTGGTGAACCTTGGGGAATTCCGTTGTGAAGGGGCAGTAGTTGTAAATGAGTATTGTTGACTTAATTGTGTATTATCCGACCGCAGCCCCATTTGCGTAATTGTTCGGTTATAGTATGTAAGCCAACATTTTCTACGTCTACTTTATCTAGACAGTCTAAAACTGACACCCCTTTTCTAAATCCAAGTTGCTAACTATTTAGTAGCTTATTTGTAGTAACAAACCACCATAGTCTCTTGGAGATAAATTTGTCTAGTGTTTTGGAAATTCAAGGGTTAAGGGATATGGGTCTATAGGATTGTATGATTGTCCTATCTAGACAGTTTGTAAGATGTTATTAAAAAGAGAAGTATTTCGTCTTTTGACAGATTTATTTGTATGCTTTAGCATGGTGTAGTTAATTTTGTCAAAGCTCGAGGTATACCCTTTAAGCAGAGGTCGCAAATAACAGTCAATATTTCAAGATTTTTTCAAACACATTAAATAAGGGATAAAAATAACACTTTTGCCAAATTTTGTTTAGCGTTTATAAAATGGGGAGGAATATTGCCGTCTTGAGACTGGGTAGACCAGGGCTGGCAAAAGATTTCGCTATATCTAATGGATCAGTGATTGTATTATTTGATTGGTAATCTTTAACTCAGTGAATTGAATTAATTTTCTGCAGACCGCAAAATTTCCTTATATTCATCCAGATTACATCTGTTTTTGAATAAGTTGTTATAATTGATGAAAGTTCGTGCATACTTTGAGTTTTACTAAATAACTCTCAATAGCTTACGGAAATATTGCATTTAATTTTTTATACTTTATCAAGTTTTCTTTCTTTTTTGTACCATGGAAAGAGTATAGTAACTTGACCATTAAGGAAAAGTTAATAAGCGGAAAATGAAATAAACTGATTTTAAGTTTCATTGTGAATCATACAATTTTGCATAGCCCCATTAATTGCTTAAAAGAGAAAAAAAATAGGATATATTAATGTGAAATGAAAAGTTTAAATTAAAATAACAAAAGAAGTAAAATAACAACTTCTGGTTAGAAATTTGAGAAATTATATTTGATGATTAATTTTTTTTAATTAAATTTTTATCTTCAAAAGTTGCTATGCAGGAAACTAAGTTATAATAGATGACGCCTATTATTACAAGTAAATGTGAAGCAAGTCACCGAGTTTGTTTAAATAGACTTCTGAATTCGATAATACAACACCTGACATAACCCATCTTTTACACCAATCTGATACCTAATGATACACATGAAGGCAGTCAAAAATAGAATTTAATTTATTACTGTCATTCAGATCTATATATTATGCTGATCTAACTACAATAAATTTGTTATAATTTGTATACAAAATAATTATTAAATAATACTCGTAACGTATTATATTGTTGTATATTGTAACTTACTATCAATCTGAGTTTCATAAAAGCTGTCTTATCATAGGAAACTGATTATTACAATTTTAATTACCACAAATACAGAATTACATATGTACTACATACATGGATCGAAAAATACTTTTAACATGAATTGGTTCAAAATTATAAGGACCGTAAATAAAACTTTATGTTAGAAATAAGTATGTATGACCGAGCAGTGATAACACAAAACCTTAACTTCTCTCATGTCCACTGGCCAGCCATTGACGACTAAATCAAAGCAATGCTTCATGAAAACTGTCGTTATTCAACACCTGAGATTGCAGAAAGGCTTATCGCATCACGTGTACTGGGGGAAAGAACCTGGATACGTAAATCAAATAGAAGCACCATGGACTAGCCAATCGGAATAGTGTCATCTTCCACCATGACCATGCTCGACCGCATACATCTCTCGTCACTCGTCAAAAATTATTGGGGCTGAATTGGGAAGAGATGGCACATACACCGTATTGCCCCGACCTTGCACCATCAGATTTCCATTTGTTTCGATCTCTTTAAAACCCTTTGAATGGGGAAACATTAGATTCTGATAAGGCAGTCAAAAACCACTAGACCCCGGTTTTGCCCATAAGGATCTGCATTACTACGAGGAAGAAATAATGAAACTTACCGAAAAATGGCTAAAAGTGGTTTGGTTAAACAAAACGGCCAATACATGTTTCTGCATATAATAAATCAAAGTCTTAACAACAAATGTAAAACCACAAAGTTTATACTAAATTTAACGACTATTCAAATTTCTAGCACCCCTCTGCCCATCTACTATATCGATTTATATATTATTTATTGTGATTGCGATTTACTTTTGTCCTCTTCTCAAAGTGTGCAAAACTTAAATTATTTTACTGTAATAGTTTCAATTTTGTTTGAATTTGAGTTGTGGGCGCGACTATGGGAGGTCGTTTCTATCGCAAATGATTTAAAATTGTTCTTATTTCGATTTCGTTGTTGCTCTTGTCTTCTTCAAATAAAAAAACAACCTATTAATTTATTAACGCAAATATTTCTTATTGAAAACGTTTTAAAAGCTTGCGGCGCTTTGTAGCATGTTTCAGCCGTGGTGAGCTCATAGCCCAGGGTGGGTTGAATTCGGTAAAGTAGAAATTTCTTTATAGTATATTGAAGGCGTTAAATAAATAAATAGAAATAGAAATGAAAGAATCTCTCTTGCAATGAACTGTGCGGATGAATAGAAAGGAGATGCGATGAAATGAAACGAAATGAAACCAAATGGATAGAAAAAGAATTTGAATATAAAAAAAATTTATGGAGAGTTGCACAAGGTGTGTAAAAAAATGTTTAACCCCAACATCGTATAGCAATTCAATTGACCTAACCCAACAAAAATTATAGTAGTGGCACAATAAAAACCATACTTAGGAGGGAAAGAAGAATTCAACCATACTACACGAAATGAATAAAGAAGTAGTAGTACAAATACAAACAGAAGCTTTGAAGAATGTCAAACAAAATGAAAAATATTAAGAAGATAAGAATAACGAAAGAAAGAAAGAAAAAAAGGAAAAAACGGTAAAAAAGAGAAAAAGACACTAATCATGCTAAAGTCCAACAATAATGACAATGTAGATGATGATGTTTATTCAAATTCAGGGATGGGAGTGGGGAACTTGGGTCAGTTGAGAAATATGTATGTAAAAAACAAAGAACTATCTTTCTCTGATGGTTGGTGTTGTTGTTATCCACTTTCTTTTCTTCATTTGCATCTATTTTTGGTTTTCCATTTTTTGGGGGTTTTACTAAGTAAAATTTAAGAGATTCTTCAATAGAAGGGTCAAGTTGATTGGGATATGAAAGAGAGAGAAGAAAATTTTCAAAATGTGTCGCGGTTGTTCAATTATTTACTTGACTTTATATGTATTTGTTTGTCTGTCTGTCAGTCTTTCTATCTAAGTGTGTATTTGACAGTCTGTCAGACGATATTTCTGTGTGTGGTGATATTCGCTTTTTAGCTCTCATTCTCAATATTATAAAACAGACAACCGAAAAATTTACACAAAACATACGAGGTGTGATTATGAAATAACAAGACTGATGGAATGGAATTTATATAATTTATATATTTGTATATTTTATATTTATTCACATCTAAGTCTTATTCTTTTCAATCAGTATGGTGCACATAAATATATTCATTATTAAAAAAAGTGCTAGAAATCCGAGGTGGTCTTTTGCAAGTGAACGTCTTGCTGTTTTTTTCACGTTTTGATGATCTAATATCTTGTTCTTATTAACACAGATTTTAATTTGGTAAATATATAAAGATAAAATGTTACTAGGACAAGTGAATAAGGTGGATAGTCCTACACTGGGACGTCAGACAATGTACAGTAAGGTGTGGGCATAATAGCAAAACCATTTTTTGCCAATTCTAGCAGTTTTAGCAAATGCATTGGTCAGATTGGATTAGGTTACCGATTTTCCAATATTATTATCACTTTTTGACATGAATAGAATAGAAAAGATTACAATATACCAACTCAAAAGTCTACAAACGTGTTTAGTACTAACTGCCATACAGAATACTGGAAAAATATTAGATTTTAATACAGTTCAATGCTCTATTAAAAAACTTCAATATTTCAAAAGAAAAGAAAACAAACAGATCTCATAAAAACGAAGGTTATAGTAGAGTCTATAGCTAACTGTTTGCTACTTGCGTAGTCCTTCTGTAGAAGTATCAATCTCTTTATTTTATAACCATACCTCGTATAAAGAGTAACCTACAGATAGATAGAAATATAGACTTGGTGAGAACTTGGGGAATCTGTGAGTAAAATGAAGAATGCCATTAATCATCATCAATATTAACATCATTTTTATGAGATATTTATTATCTGTTGTCCGGTGTCTTCTCAAGCAAACAAATTAAATTAAATCGGACAAAAGACATAAAATTTGGTGTAATGCATTTTATTCTTATTTTCATTCGTTCATTACTTACAAATATCTAAATATCTTTGTAAACACATACATAAGTACTTAGATACACATATAAAAGAAAGACAAGGAGATGATAGTAAGGAGGAGAATTGATTAAAATGAGAATGAATTATTCAAAATGTTGTCTATTTTTTTTTTTTAAGATTTTCGATTCAGTTTTGAATATATGTATTTCGATATGAACTATGATTTCTTGGTAATGATGGTAATGATCACTTGTAGTGTTCTCCTTTCCTTTAACTTTTGTGTTTCAACTCTACCTCACTTTCGCTTTAAAGTTATTGGCTTTCTAATAATTGCGTGCTCTCATTTTGATGTCCACGAAATCAGAAATCAGAAAATAAATTGTCGAAGTCCGAAACAAAAATTAAACCAAAACAATTACGATTAATTTCAGCAGATTGTCTTATACAGCAATAGCACAAAGCATTTAGTAATCGGTACTTTTGACACTACTTGTATTTTGATTGTCCAGATTATAGTGTATATATTCTATATGCACAATAAAGAATAGTGTTCTGCATTGAATTTTTCCATTTTAAAAGTGCTCTGTGACTGAAAATGTTTAAGAAACTCTGATTTTAAGAAAAACAAAAATAAACTGTGCCCATTAAAGGGCGCGCTGGCGCATAACAAATATCCAATGTGCTCGTGCTCTCGCTCTCATCATATGTTGACGAATGTGTGTGTGTTTGTAATTCAGCAACATGTTGCTGAAACATTTTCCTTATGATTTGTTTTGTATATTCGTACATGCATACGTGTATTTAGTAAGTGCGATTAAGTGATTTCTTGATTATGCAATTTCTGCTGCCAAGAAGAAGCAGGTCGCATGTAGTTTTACTAACAACATTAATTGGAGTTTCGCAGAGGCGGATAGTGAGAGAGAGAGAGAGAGATAGTAAAAAACTAAGGTGCATTGAGAAAGAAAGAGACGATATTGATGGTCAATGCAAATCGATTTAAACATGAACTAAGCAAAATCAAAAGAAACCAAGTTGCAATAAATGATGACTTACTAGTTTATATTTAGCCAAAAAATTAAAAACTTATGATTGTGTTTCAGCTTTTGCTTTGACTGCTCGACTTCCTTTTGAAGCAGTTTGTCTTTTCAGGCTAAAATCAGTAAGAGTAACAGCAACAATAACAGTAGGACAAGAACTATGGTCATAACAACTTCAAAAAAGAAAAGGAAAAACAAAACACAATAGAAACAACTTTCATTGTTATACAAACATCCAAACAGCACAAAGTCAAACTTGTCCATCAACACACACAGAAGAGAAAAGAAACACAAGATCATAACGACAGGAGCAAAAAGGGAGAGAGCGTGGTTTGTGCTCTCAGGCAAAGAATAAAAACTAACTGTGAGAGCATAATTTAAGATCGCGTGGGCGCATTGCATTGCATTAATATGCAAGTTGCCGGCAGCAGCATCGCTGCTGCAGCAAGCGCACCACACATGGCAATGATGGTACTGATAGTCGACGTTAGCTTCGTCGTCACAAAGTCAATGAGAGAGTTGGTGTCGTCGGCGGTGTCTTGTGAAACTCTCACACGATCCGATTAAGAGTCAGAGCGCACAATACACACTCGCACATATGCTCACAATATGTTGTTGTTCTTCTTCTTCGCTGATCGCAGCGCACTCAATTGACTTTTGTTCATTGCTTGGTTGCTCTTTGTTTTGTCTTCATCGTTGTCAGGCGCCAACGTCAGCGCAGTCGCTGTCGTCGCCGTTGTCGTTGTTGTCGGCTGCGAGTTGTTGTCATTCAATACCGAGATACCGTTTTGAACGGACGCGACAAAACCGGATCGAAATATATATACTAGAAGAGTAGAAAAAGAAGAGAGTAACATAACAAACATCGACAACGAATTTAAACTCGAACTTACAAAAAAAATTCTGTGCCTTTTGTAATGATAATCGATCGATACAAAAGAGATGCAACTACTGATCTGATACTATATTTCAGAATCAACAATAACTAACATTACATTTAATCAAATATTTTGTGTATTAAAAAAAAGAACAAAAACAATAATAACAAATAAGCAAATTATTATCAAAAGAACACAATAAAACAAAAGTGCGTATTTTTTTTTTATTTAAACAAAAATATTTCTTTATTGTAATTATTAATATTTTTTGTTGTCACCATATGATAAAATCTTTGTTTTTAATTGTTTTTTTTTTTTTTTTTTTTGTAGTTTGTGTTGTTATTATATAAATAGGATTTTTCTCTTCTACCCATTTGAGTTTGTCAGCGCGCAAAAATAATTTATCTTCTTTAGAAATATGATAACAATTAAATTAAGTTAATACTAAGAAATTTCATGACAAAAAACAAAACAAAATTGTGAAACAAAAATGAAAAAAAAAAAAAGAAAAAAGTATATGTTTGTGTAACTAAAAAATGAATAATTATTGTTCTTCTTATTGCTATTGTATGTACAATTTCTTTTACATACATTTTTTGAATATTTTCCATCCACTTCACACAATCTATTTTGTTTTTTTTTTTCACTAAATAAAACATTTGAAAATATTCGAAAGCAAAAAAATAAATAAAATGAAAAAACAAAGAAAAACACACTGAAAAAAAAATTTAAAACAAACAAAGAGTGCAAAATATAATTTGTCTCTATCAATTTTATTGTGTGAAGTTATTTATATTTATTTTTCATTATTGTTATTATTTTTTTATTTTTGTTTTTTAATATTTTTAAAACCATGCTATAATAAAAATTAATTAATAATATTTTTGTGTGTAGGGTACTCGTATATGTGTAGCGCAACGAAATGAAGAAGACCATTATTTAAAAAGGCTATCGGGTCATGTCCATACGCCCATACATTGGTGGTCTGTCCCATTTAGACATGGTCATCGATCTTTTAGTTTTCCCTTTCATCTGGTTCTTCTGGTTTACTTGACCCCTTTAGTTTTTATGAAATATTTAAATAAAATAAAGAAGCGAGAGACTAAGAGGCACAGAGGGTGAGAGAGAGAGAGAGAGAGAGAGGGAGAAAGAGAGAGAGAGAGAGGGAGAAAGAGAGAGAGAGAGAGAGAGAGAGAGAGTGAGAGAATTTAAAACTTAATTGATTGTAAATACAGACAAACATACATATTTCACAGATTGTTTTTATTTATAAAGCATTACCTATAATACTAAAAAATTGGGATATTTTCAGTAAGGATCCAGCAATGAAAGGTGAAGGTTCCCACAAATATGGAGATATCGAATTAGAAATTATGCTATATTATCGCTTACAATCATATTTCAGTCTTTCTTCACGATATTGTCATTGTAGTGTTAATGATATTTCTAAATATTTAAAGTGTTTTCTTTTACATTTTTTAGTATTCGTAAAAGTACATATAATAAAGTCGTGAACTTTTTCTGCATGTTTGAATGTTTGTGAGCGCATCACTTATAAGCCACTCATTGGAATTAAAATTGAATTACTGAAAGATAAGAAGCTTGATTGTTAGTAAAATATAGCATTTATTTTATCAAAATCGACCAACAGAATCGGTCGAAATAGATAGAACAATTTTTGTTTATAAAGCTTTGAGACATTCAGATTTTAAAATCAATCATGTAGTCTTTGTCAAACATCTATTTTTGAGTTGTGAGTCACAACAAAATAAAATAAATATCATTATTTCTATCATTCCCGTGCAAAGTCATTTTTAATAAAATATTGCCGAGGAGTAGCAAAGCACGCCGGGAAAGCTAGTTTTAAGTAAATTTACCTACATAAATAAAGCAACATTATAACCCAGAGAAGCTAACTTTGCCTTTTGCAAATCAGTTAGTCAATCAGGAATTTTAATATACATATGTGTGTATATATATATATATATATATATTTATTACATATCTATATAAATTATACTTAGTATGAAGACCAATAAGAATAAAATTAAAAAATGGATTTGAGAAAACGGGGAACTGAGTGATTGATCTCAATTTCTTTTAGAGCATGAGACGTAATTTATTTTACGAACATTATTATTGAATGCATTAATCTTTAATGATTGTAGGTTAAAACAATTTTATTACTGAAATACTATGATACATAGTACTAGAGATATAGCATATATTCACATATTTCTCGACATTCGCATTCGTAAAAATTCATGCGAATATAAGCGTCAGAAAATACATTTGCATTTACATTTGCATTGGCAAATGTGTAAAAATTGATATTCGTTACAACTCAGATACGAAAAACCCATTGAATCTTAAAATATTAAGAAATTATGACATTAATACGCCAAATAAAACTCACCATTTGTCGATTAATTTATCATTGACTTATTTTTTTTTATTTATGAACTGCAATTTTGTCCAGATGTACATATACCGATATGTAGAGGATGATGAATTGTTAGAGATGTTTTTATGAAAAATAAGAAAGAAAAAATAATATTATTGTAAATAATAAATGTTGGAATATTCAAATACTAACTATTTATTTTTAATATTATGTTGTAATATGTACATATTATTATTTTAATTTTCTTATATTTCTTATTTCAGTTTTGTGTCCCACAACAACAACAGCAATAACAACAATTACAAAATTGTCATCATTGTTATCATTAACTGTCACAGTCTTCATCCAAGTTCTTGATTTTGAAATTGATCAAATATTAAAAAAAAAATATTTTTTTTTTCTGTGTGCGGTTCTCGTTTCGTGAATTTGTGTGATACATTTTTTTTACTGTGTTTGTTTTTTGTCAATGGATAAAACAACAAAATGCCATTAAAAAAATATGAAAAAGTGTTGAACAACACCAAGTGAAGTGAAAAGTTAGATTAACAAAATAAAAAAATAAAAAAAAATTAAGATTGTTAACAGCAACAACATCAAACTAAATCGATGTCTGTAGATGAATACAACAAGAATGACAACAATAACAACATTTAATATAAATAATAAAAATAAGAAAAAAATATTTAAACGATATTAAAAAGTAAAAGAAGAAAATTTTCGACTTTTAAACGTCAAACGTCGAGGAGAGCCGTCCTCAAGATCTAAACGATTTCTTTTTGCCATCATTATAAACTTTTGCTTCTGCTTCTGCTTTTCCTTCTTCATCATCAACATCTTCAACATTTACAAAAATAAAAAAAAATAATTTTTATTCGTCGTGTTGTTGTGTTTGATGTTTCTTTCTTTTGTGTTAACTTTACCTGTTCTTCATTATTATCATCATCGTCAACAGACGTATTTTTGTTGTCTTCGTCTTTGTTTTATGCAAATTTAATACAAAATTCAATATTTTGGTATTAACCTAAAAACAACAACAACTAAAAACAAAATTAAAATTAAAATAAACCACAAAAAAAAAAAAAATATATATATAAATAAAAAAAATTAAATAAATCCAATAACCAAAACAACAACAAATGAAGTGATATAGGAAAAAAGGTGATGATCATTTAAAGGGAGAAAGAACGCAAATAAAAAATAAAAGTTCGCTAAGACCTCAAGAACTACATTTTGGATAAAACAAATTACAAAGTAAGTTAAAGAAATCAAAAATCTTAATAATTTTTTTAAATAATAAGTAATAACTTAGTATTACTTCGGGATAGTGAGATATTATCAATAAACATACTATTTATGTCGAATTGTACATCACCGTTTATCTTTCTTTCTTAATATTACATTATTAAATCATTTGTAGCAAATCTCCTGTCTCTTTTGTGGAAGAGATTCCAAACCACTTATTTTATTAGAAAAGAGAAGAGCAGTATGTAACTACTTATTATGAAACAATTAATTACACCTCGAAAGTACATTATCTACTCGAAAATTCGGACACTGGCTAATCCGGACAGCCAGTTGCTTTGCATTGTAGACTCTGTAATCCGGACACTACGCGGTATTTAGAAAATCCCTGCAATCTGCTTAATATTGTATGAATGGGATTATCGATCTATTTATGGAAGTTGTCCGAATAGACCAATAGCTTTTTATGATTTCTATTTGAAAAGCTTTGATCAACCTTTGAAAAATTTCAAGATATTTCAATAGCAAAAATTAGTAGGCTCTTATGTCTTCAATATCAAACTGTAATAGTATATTACATATGACAATAAAAAATATAGTTGTTTATTAAAAAAATTATCAATTTGGAAAGTTTCGAGTCTTATGATCTTATGATGAATACTAAAAAAAATAATTACAATTTTTGTCTCCGTCATCAAAATACATGTTGTTTTTTACCTTGCGCGAAAAGGGGCTATTGGAGATTTTACTAGAAAAAAAGAATACTTGTCTTATAAAACTTAATTTTTTTTTTTGTTTGGTTGTGGGAAATATATAATATATTTAACTATGAGTATCATCCTCGGAATCTCTCGTCATCGCTTAAAAAAAAAAAATTATACATGAGAAAAAATGGTATGAGAAAAAAAAAACTCGACAGATAAGAACATCAAAGAGACTTCTGACTTGTTATTCGGTGTAATCGCACGAATCATGAGTGAGTTAACATAGTACAAATTGTGAGATTTTGTTTGGCAAGTTTGCTGGGCTATTTCTAAATGAATGAATTTGTATATTATTTTTTTTTTTTTGTTCTACTCGGATGATGATGATGAAGATCATAAAGATGGAGATGACATCACAATTATTTTGCTATTGTTAATATTTATAGATAATTATTGGAACAACAACAACAATAATAATAAAATATTTGAATACATACAATAAAATGTGTAAACATTTTTCAACAATAAATAAAAATTTGAAACAAAAAAGTGATTTTCCTTGAAACTCGTTTTTCTGAAATATAGTAGTCCAATATTTTATCTTGTGCTGTTCTACTCTTTCATCATTTATATTTATTCACTCATTTTATCAAATAGAGTTGTCAGTGCCCCCATAACCCAGAGCCCTCATCATCATCATCGTCGTCATCGTGATCATCGTTTTCATCATCATCTAAAGTCATCCACACTGTTTTTGTTTTCCTACTACATTGTAACTATATACATACATGTTTTATATATATTTTCATTTCATTTTATTCCAATTCGTTTCATTTAACTCCAAAAGAGCGGGTGCTACTAACCCCTTTTTTAGATGATGTCGTTGTTCTTTTGCTCGCGTCATTTAAAATCATCAAAGTTGATTATACTTAGTTAAATAAGCTTCCTAAACTTAGATTAGGGAAGAAGGAGAAGAAAATATGTACATACTTGTGCATATAATTTGGTTAGAGTGATGGCTAGAGAGGTTCATAAGTAGGAACAGGGCTTTTGCTATAGTCACATTATCAGCGTTAGAAAGTGCTGTAT
Organism: Amiota mariae; assembly: GCA_035041805.1. Lineage (NCBI taxonomy): Eukaryota > Metazoa > Arthropoda > Insecta > Diptera > Drosophilidae > Amiota > Amiota mariae. The sequence goes on from JAWNKV010000549.1 coordinate 23,707, forward strand.
TTCATATATTTTTATTGTAGTTTTGTGTTCAGTTCAAAGTTTTTAAATCAAATTCTCATTTATGAATATTGAGAGTGACGAAGAGATAAAGAAATCAATAGGGTAAGTAAAATCCACAGAGACAGAGGAAAGAAAAAGACAATTTAAGAAGTAATTAAATAAAATGTTCATTTATGTAAATATAATATATATATTCTTTACTCGTAAAATATCGGCTACACGTTTCTTTACTTTTCAAAGTTTTAAATCGAAAATGTAAAAGAATTTAACTGATAACTTAAATTTAAATTATCGTATACGTTGGACTGTCTGTCTGGTCACCCAATCCTTTTATTTTAACCTAATCACATCTTTATTAGAATGTGGATGTTTATTAAATTAAAATGTTGTAAAATAGTAAAAAAAATCATATGTACGAGGTTTTTTTTGAATTCCGCGGGTTACGTATATTCTATTTTTGATTTTCTTGTAGCGTTATGTCGGTACTCATGTCCCTCACTTATGCTGACAAGGTTGGTCGTTTTGAATGTTTAGTTAATTTTTGATAGCTGTTTTGCTTGCATGTGTTTTGGCTCGTCTTCGATTTTCGCCTATTCCAAAAAATGGACAAACCTCGTATCTACTTATAAAGAATTTGGCAAAATTGTAGATTAATATACATATGTACTCGTATATATATACCGTCTCATGTATCCATTTACAAAGATACAGAGTTCAAGTTATATTGCTCCAAAATTATGTTAATAGATTTAATAAAAAAATATGTGGCTCTTCACGCAATCGCATAAACCTCATAACTTTGTGCGCTTATAAAGTAACTGACAATTTCTCCATAGTATAAAGAAAAATGTGTGCGATCTTCTAACTTTGCAAGCCCATTGATATGCACAAACCTTGGTTTACTAACAGACTTTCTAACTTAAAGAACATTAAGTCGAGGTTATACAAAAAAATTAAGAGAACTGGCTCTTCTATTGCTTTTGCTAACTTTTGTGTAGCCCGGACTAATTTCCTTTCCCTAAATAACATCTGTTATAACAACTACCTCTCACGTTGTAGACTGCAATTTTCGCGAGACCCAAAGCAGTTTTATAACTTTGTTAACTCAAAGCGCAAGATTTCTTCATTTCCCTTATCGTTGTATCTAGTTGATGAACAAGCCCACAGTGATCTTGATATTGCAAACCTGTTCGCAAAATTCGTTCAATCAATCTTATTTTGGGAACTTTTACCCATATCCCACTTCCCATTGTAACCACATTGTTAATTTGAAATCTTTGAAACCCACTTACACACCTGGTCCAGACAAAATATCTACTTGCCTGCTTAAGCACTGTGCGGAGTCTCTGTGTAAGCCGCTTCTTAAACTTTTCAATTTATCACTTCAGAGCGCATCTTTTCCTGATATCTGGAAGAAATCCTTCATTGTTCCACTGCATAAAAAAGGTAACAAAGCTATCATATCAAATTATGTAGGTATTGCCAAACTTTCTGCAATCCCAAAGTTGTTCGAAAAATGCTCACATCAAACTGTAAATCTTTATTTCTTGTTTTTATGGTTTCATGAAGAATAGATCACTAACTACTAACTTGCTTGAATTTACATCTTTGGTGATCATTGGTTTCAACGAAAAATGTCAAGCTGATGTCATTTATACTGAATTCAGCAAGGCGTTTGATTCCGTTAATCGTGATCTGCTTTTACTTAAACTGGATCTTTTAGGTTTCCTGCAAGATCTTTGTTGAATTTCTTCATATTTAAGAAATAGAGTTCAGCGAGTGTTATTTAAATCCACTCTTTCCTGCCCAGTTGATGTGACTTCTGGCGTTCCTCAGGGAAGCCATCTTGGCCCATTAATGTTTATCCTTTTTATAACTGATCTTCCTCTTTCCATAAATTACTCTCGTGTTTTGATGTATGCTGATGATGTCATACTTTGCCTTTCATTTGATGAAATCTTTTCGCAAGTCAGATTGCAAGAGGATATAACATCACTGCATTCTTGGTGTTTATGCTATCTTCTAGAGCTAAACTACGCAAAATGCAAGTTTATGACTTTTCATCGCCGGGAGCCTCATTTACTTTCTTCAACAACAACCCATTGGCGCGTGTGTTCACCTTCAGTGACCTAGGAGTAATTTTTGACCCTAACCTGACCTTTAACCATCACATTTCTTCAACTATTAATGAAGCTAAAAGTATTTTTGGATTTATTGAAAGATGGTCCAAAGAATTTAATGATCCCTTCACTACCAAGCTTCTTTTTATCTCCCTTGTCCGCCCTGTACTCGAATACATTTCGTGCGTCTGGAACCCTCAATAGAGAATTAATGAAGACCGTATTGAGTCAGTACATAAGCAATTCCTTCTTTTTGCACTTCTTGGCTTAAATTGAAACCTTAGTATTCGTTTGCCTTCATACTCCAGCAGGCTTCTTCTTATTGATCTTTCTTCGTTAACTAATTGCCGAATTTATCTAGGTATAAACTTTCTTCACAAACTTATTGCTGGTATTGTTGATTCGCCGTTGCTTTTGAGTCAACTTAGTTTCTGTGTCCCTAGTCGTACCACTAGAAATTTCGTCCCTCATGCTCTTATTATGTGCACAACTAATTTTGCCACACACTATCCATTTCGTGTATTATGTTTAAATTATAACAAACTTTATCACATTCTTTCTCCTGAGATTTTGCCAAACGCTATCAAGGCTCTGGTTCTGGATCACCTACGCTTCTTCATCCACCGTGATTGAACCTGGCCGTTACAATTTTGGATGTCTTTCTCTGACCAAATATGACTATGAGTAGGGGTATAGCTAGCTATTTAGCAAATCAAATTCCCCCACCGGGTTAGAGACGGATATATGTTTTTTATAACTTAATTTATTAGTTTTAAGTTTTATTGAGATATTCCTTATTGTATTATTGAAATCTTGTATTTTTTGTTGACAGTAAGTTGTCATATATATTTGAATAAATAAATATATAAATTATTTTTTCTGAACAAAATTGCAGTTTTTTAGTCTTGAATGTTTTTGTCGTAGTTTCCCCTTAAAAAATTTGGACTGAAACTTAAGTATTTACACAAAAAACTGTTAAATGCTTTCAGTTAGAAGGTCGTCGTGCTTAAAAGGAAATTCGTATGCAAACAGAATCATAGGTCGTGAATATAAAAGTATTCGAATTTTATTCTTTCTGTATACATACATTCTTATACTATTTTTTTTCGTATGTAACTGCTGTATGTTTGTGTGAAAGTTGGTTTATAATTTTTAATGAATATAACATTTAGTGCCATGCAATACTTGAATATGTCGCTGTTATTTTATTTTCATTTTGTTTCTCTTTTAAAAAAAAATTTTAATTATGAAGTTTAATGAGCTCATATGATTAAGTTATTTGTTTGCATTGATGAATGAAGAGGAGCAACAACTTAATAATGATGTTGTTAACTCTATAAACAATGATAAGAACTCTCTGGTCTGATATGGATGAGAAATATAAAATTGTTAAGTTCCCTCATGATGATGATGATGGTGGTAATTGTGTGATTGAATAAGCCAATAATGCAATAACAACAATGACGATCATATATGTACATATACGCAGAGAAGTACACTTTCCATGTTACAGGACCAATGTAATAACAATTATAATAATATTATCTCATTAATAAAATACAAACAAACAAAATTTAAAAAAAAAAAAAAGAAAGATCATTTGTAAAAAAAAAATCATAAAAAAGAATATAATAAGTATAAACCCAAACTATAACGAAAACAAAGATAAAATGTTTCTATAGCCAATGTTGCAATATACTTGTAAAACGACAATAACCAGAAACATCTGCTTTTAGTAGGGGCGGAGAAGAGAAGGGAAGTATGAGAATGGTTATAGGAATGGATATGGGTATGTGAATAGATGTGTGACTTTAGTTACAGCATCGTCATTGTCATTGTCCTTGTTATTGATGCTGTTGATGTTGTTTTTGTCGTCTATATCTATCCTTATATCCCCAGATATATATGAAATACTACATTATTGGTGTAAATGTTGTTGTTGGTGTTACCACATATGTCGCATGTTTCTGTGGGTTTTCTTTATTTCATTATAGTAGTACAAGCTTTTGCTAGTATGTATTGTTTTTGCCAAAATGTAAATACGCGCGATTCATAAGTAAAAACAGAAGCCACCCTCTATAAACAGCCCCCAGCCTACCCATTACCCATCTCCTCCTCCTCTTTCTACTTTGCTCCTCTTTCTCCACTTCTCTTTATAGTCAACTGTAGCATGTTATAGTACTTTACTCTTTAACTAACACCAAATACCAAAATGTTGTCATGCCACATGCCGCATGCCACATGACTTGCTTATACTCGTGTATACTCAAAGACACTATTGTATTATCGCTCACTCTTTTTCTGCCTGCTTCGGCCTCTGTCTCTCATTAGCACTATATATAATAAGAATATAATACAATATATGTAATACAAAATGTTCTATGTTCTGGGTTCTTTATTGTTGTTGGATGGATTTCATCGTTGTTGTTCTGTTTGTCATTAATGTTGTTCATTGTTGTCCTTTTACGATGTAACTGTTGCAACTTACATTCCATTGTTGTTGTTATTCAGTTGTGTTGGTAATTTAGTACTTTGTTGTTGTTCTTGTAGTACTAGTATATATATATTTTTTTAATATATTTAAAATTAAGTTCATGTCACATTTGTGGTTGACAACGCTTAACTATTTTTTTTTTTCAATTTATATAATTTTTTATTTATTTTTATTTTTATTCTACATATGTATTTCCATATATAAAAAATTGTTCTTTCAACATTTTGTTGTTATACAAAAGAAAAAATATAAAAAAAGACTAAGTTTGGCTATGCCGAAGTTGTAATACTCTTCACGCCCCAGCTAGTTGTCCGAGGGTCTTGAAATTTATAAGGGTGGTGGCTATGGGTCAGACACTTATAGTGTCCAAAGTCGATAGTACAAAAAACAAAAAAGTTTTTCTAATAAGAACTTTCATTTGGATCACGGTTTGTACCGAGGTAGGGGTGCCCCTCCTAGTAGTCCGAGGGTCTTGCAATTTTCATGGTTTGTGGATATGGGTCAGAGACTTATAGTGTCTTCTTTTAATAATAACTTTAATCTAAAAGGGATCATGAAATTTATATGGTTGGTGGACATAGATTAGAAAGTTATAATGTCGAAATTTTAGTTCGTTAATTATCCCCCCTAGTGGTCAGATTCGGCTGATTTACGAACTTGACCGGCGTTTGGTAAAAAGAAACCTATGTACAAAATTTCTGCTCTCTAGCTCAAAAACTGAAGGACTAGGAATGCGAACAGATGGACAGAAGGACATGGCTAGATCAACTCGTCTCGTCGCGCTGATCAAGAATATATATACTTTATGGGGTCTCTGATGTCTCCTTCTGTGTGTTACAAACTTCATGACAAACTTATAATACTATTCACTAATGTGAAGAGTATAAAAAAGTCGAATAAAATAAATAAATGCACGAAAAAAATAAAACGTGTTTGTGTTGCTTTAGTTGTTGTCTTGTGGGCTATTTTACGCAGTTTTGCACTATTAAATTACAATAACAGTGACCAAATCCAAACCATACACACTCACACACAGGTCGAGCAAATTGTAACAAGCGTGTAAAATGATAATAAACAAAAATAAAGTTAATACATATTACATGAAAATCGAATTTTATATTGAGATTCATATTGGCAAATAACAACAAAGGTAACAGAAGTAAAAATTTCTTGAGAAAAATGCCACAATTCCACACTTGTAACATTTAATTATATTTTTCTATCAATTGAAATCGTCAAAAACACACATGAATCTTTAAGTTTTATGTTTTTTTTTTTTTTAAGTTTTTTGTTTCTAATGAGTGATTCCAATCTGATCTCAGCTACTTGAGTACTTAAGAGTTCTAACTACATACTAAACCATGTTAGACATACTAAGTACTTCGAATTATCTATCGGTCCCAATCCAAGATTCACAGAATAATGTTGAAAACTTTATAGTACAGGTAATCTGATGAATTTCATAAAAACCTGCAAATACTGAAGTCTACTAAAGATAAGCCCCTGTTTATATGAAATATTTAGATTTTTACTTATTGAAAGTTCCGTACACGTATTTAACTGTTTTAGTGGTGACTATGAATTATATTAGTCCTTACGGTGGACGCTATATTATCTCTTTGTAAAAATAATAAGACTACATAAATGTGTGGAAAATTTCATTTTATAATTTCAAAATCTTAAAATCTGAGTTAACATTGAGACAGTTGATGATTTATACAAATAAGTGGATGGATATGGCAGCTGCATTGATTCCCCTCACGATGCTGTATTGAGTTTCTAATACATGGTTCTTTACTTTATTAATGTTAGACTTCGAATGATATATAGTTTTGTCACACTTGCGTATAGTGTGTTTATGTTATAATAACAATACTTTTAATTTTAACGATGTCGCAACATCTCATTCTAAAAAAAAAGAGAAAATTAATAATTTTCTCATACAAATATATTGAACTAATATGAAAGCTATATAATGCATATGATCTTTAAATAAAACTTTTCGAATTTCAATCTGCAGTATAATAAGGTATGTACTATTGAGAAATGAAAAAGTCTTGTTACTTTAACTTGACATCGATTTGCCACAAATTGTATAGTACAATGGACATAAAAATGAGCAGATTGATTTGATTAAGAATACTACTATATTGTTCGACTTGTTGATGGTGGCTACTCTGGAATAATTCAACGTTATACTTAGTAAAGAAGAAAGGCAACCAAGCGAAACATTCATGTTGTCGTTATGACATTCTGTAGTTCTCAACTACCCATCATCAATTCACCTCCTTATACCTTTTATATTATAAAATCACCTTATTGGAAAAAAAAAAAAAATTAATAAAACAAATTCTACGCCGAGAATAAAAAAATTAAAGAAAAAAAAATTACGCGCTTTGAGTTAATTTTGTCGCTGAAGCGTTGCGTTTCGGAACAAACGGAAGGAGATGATGATATCACAAATATGTATAGTACATATATACAACAATATATGTACGATATATATCAACAACAACAACGAGAGCGGCAACATACGCAGCAATAAAATATAATAATAACAATTAAATAAAAAGCCCAAGAAGAACAACAACAGAAACTAAAAAAAAAAAAAAAAAAAAAAAAAAATTAGAATGAAAAATAATGAAATATGGAGAAAATGTAAAATTAAGAGAAAAAACACATACATATACACACATAATAAAAGAGCGAGGAAAAGCACATTGAACAAAACAAAAAACAAAAAGAAAAAAAATTAAAAAGGCAATAAATACGACGTAGCTATGTTACAATGGGAGACACACTTAAAGTCAAACCATCGTCATCATCATTATCATCATCATTATCATATATGCGATTATCATCATCATTATCATGATGGTGGCATGCACCTGTAGCGCTTACTCTATAAACTTACATACATACATATGTATATAGTTTAGCGCTTCCGGTTAGAAGTGACTGACGAATGAAGAACTAAAGAAGCGGCATAAACCAGCAGCAGCAGCAACAACATTTGCCGTTTATCGTTACGCGCCACTGACTCAATTAAGTCAAAAATAGAGACATATAAAGACAGGACCCATAGACCGACCGACCGACAGATTCTTACTCATCTTTCTGCTTTGTAAAAAAATATATACATAAATCGTTCATAACAGAGTGACACTTGTCTTTCTTATAAACCGACAGACCAATCGACCGAACGACCATATACAAATGAATATCAGATCAGATCCAAGAAAACAAACTGCTTACAAAACAAATTTCAAACCCTCTGACCCCAGATCTCCACAGAAAATATCATCGACCATCGACCAACTTTACACTCGCTGATGAGTCAGCATTTTTTTTTTTTTTTCATAACGCTTGGTTGAACATAAATTCTTGCATTCTTTGGTAGTGGTGGTTCGACATAAGTTTTTTTACTGCGTTGTTCTGCCTCTGTTAGTTCTTTTCACAATTTATGAAACTTTGAACTGTTTGGTGATGGCAACCACAAGCAACAGGTAACAGAAAACATGTGACAAAATCAAGTTGCACAGGAATTTAAGACATACTACAATATTTAAATTGTACCAAATTTAAATAAACCTTTGATGCTATTGTTGCTATTCTGATTAAGATCATGAGAATTACTACGATGATGGCAGCCACAACCGAACAAAAATAATCATTTCGTTAAGTAAGCCGCAACACTTTCACAATCAACCACATCAATCCAACATAAATTGATTCACTTTATTTCAGTTCAGTTCGGTTCATTCATACCCATTATACTCATTAAATGACCTGCTCTCCTCTTAATATAAGTTGACATAGATGTGCGGCTTGTATATGATTTTGACTTGGATGGACTGGACATATTGTGCTTAGTACAATACTCTCATAAAGTATATACAGATTACATGGATGATGCATCAAGACAATGCATGAAGGTGGTGACATGTTGACTAGAGGAGAGAATATTGCATGCGACAGCAAAATTGAAATCACGTTTCTATTGTTCGTTCGCCTATCGTCTGTCTCTTGTTGCCTGTCACCTCTGTCTCTAGTCTCTCGAACGTATACACCACATCTGAAGATGAAACCGCGTGGAATTGCTTTACCAAAATGAAGTAAGCAGAAAGAAATTTAAAGATCAAAAATCTAATATTATTGTTTTACCTACCATTAATATCCGATTGATATTACAAATGCTGTGAATAGAAAATGTACTTAAACAATTGTCATAGATATTGAGATTTTACTGAGCACCTCCAAAATTAGAATGTTAAAAAGTTGTGAAAAACTTCAAGAAATGGTGAATTTAAATCTCGGTTAAAACTTGAATACTATTTTTGCATATACATACATACAATTTTTATTAAAATGTATAAAACCAAGTTAATATACATACTCGTACATATATATTTCAATAATATTTTAAATACTATTTATAACGGTTTGTTTTTTTAAATAAATTAAAAGCTTAAGAAAAGGAAACGTTTGTGGAATTCTCTCAGTGTAATTGCATGTATGCTGGACCAAATGAAAATTTAAGTGAAGCTTAGTCAAGAGCTCAATTGACTTTGTCTGTGTGTGTCGTTTTGGTTTGGTTCCCATGATCTCTTTAATTTGTTGTTATTGTTGTTGCTGTTCCTATAAAATATAACCACAGCAAAATGATGACGGTGATGATGAGTATGGAGTAAGTGTAAAGGGTTCCAAGGAAATTGTGGTTAACTAAACTCAAAGCTACCGTCACTGTAAGCTAATGGGTCTGAAAACTCAGACTATGAGATAGGGAATTGGAGTTGGAGTCAACGTCAAAAAGGAAACAAACCTAAATAAGTGTTGTTGTTGTTGCTGTTGCTTTTGATGTTGTTGCATACTGTTGATGACAGTTACTGCTGCTGTTTCTATATTTTGTTCTGTTGTTGTCTTATCTGCTAACGTTGATGTTGCTTATTTCGCTATTGTCGTGTTTCACTAAGCAACAACTAAGTACTAATAAAATCAGTAGCAACAATCACAACAACATATGCTTAGAGGCTCAGCATATAATGAAGGGGGGGACGGAGTACTGATGTGGGTGGTGGTATACTGTAGGAGTTATTGAGGTTGAAAAATCAATTGTTGTTAAATTTCTACTGTCTGCCATACTGCCTGTCTGTCCATTTATTTTCTACCATTGTCGTATTGCAGGTTAGTCTAATATTATCTTCAACAGCAGCAGCAACCGTGGAGGGAGACACTAAAATTTACTCGTACTTCTTTGTTGAATTGAATGGAATACGAATCGAAAACTGCTTCTGCTTCATTTAGAAAGTATTAAGAATTAGAAGAGAATATGATATTTAGAATGCTCTGTACAAAGAATTAAACAACAAAGAACATTGGTTTGTCTCATCTCGACTGGGTGGCCCGGCCCTTCATTTTGATGATAATAATGATGAAACAACAACAACAGCAATACAAATAATAATAATATGTAATAATGATAATAGCAACAAAAACTGAAAAAACATCATTGCTTTTGTGTTCATATCAAGTTGGATTCACTATCAATTGTGTTTGTTTGTTGTAAGTTGTTGTTTTCTTTGAAGATGACAATGATAATTCAGATAGAAGGGAAAAGTGCTTGTTGTAAATCCGCGGTATTATAAATTGATTAAATGTTTTATATTATAGTATGTCCTATTAAACCCTTCATTCATGTTAAGTAAGGCCTGATGCACACCGAAGCGAACAAAACGTTTCCGACTTGACTTATACATATGACAAAAAATGTTGTTCGCACACACCAAGCAGAACGCAAAGGAACAGAAGAAACGTTTCGTCTTCTTGTTTCGTTTGGTGTGTGTTGAAAAAAAATAGAAATTTAATTTGCGTGTGTCTACAACAGCAAAACACACGCAAGTACAAAGTTCAATCATTGCAAGCAATAAAAGTTTATCTGGACAGTTAAATTCAAACAAAAAACCCCGAAAAACGCAATCATCAGACAAACTAACTGAACAAACACAAAACAATAACAAATATCAGCCAAGAGTAAGTCGGACTCGCACGCGGAGGGTTCCGTACTGTACCATCGTACAAGATGTTTTGCTTAAAATATTTAATTATCTACATATTTAACAGCCTAAAAGTATACTACAATTAAGAGCTTAAAAGTATACAACAAAAACAAAAAAATTGTTAAACAAAAGGTTAAATTAAAGAACAATGCTTCTAAAAATGTGTATTTTTAGTATTTGTCGTTCTTACACGCTCTGTGAAAATTTCAATTCTCTACCTATTACGGTTCATGAGATAGAGCAGGAGACGGACGGACGGATATCGTTAGCTTAGTAATAGGATCCCGTTATCTCCCTATGGGTACGGAACCCTAAAAACAACGAAGCAAACTACAAAATACATCAAAAACAAAATTACAAAATTATTGGTCAAGAATAACTAAGACGCAGCGATTAAAACTAAATACTACTGCTACTATTACTACCGAAAGTAACTGTTACACAAATTATTTTCGCCCGCTACAAACTATCATGGACTGTGTAGCCTCTGTAAATGATCCAACTAGCGATCAATCTGATGATGATTCGGTGTCGCTAGTCACATCAAATGTTCAATCCCACCCATAACTCTACTAAAGAAAAGTGCTAGTTACATACATGAATTGCTTAAAAAGATTTAAATAAGCAGTTATTATATTAAAACCATAGCAATTGGCATCAAGATATTTGTCAATAACATCGACTGTTGCACCAATATCTGCGAATATCTTAAAAACAACAATTGTGAATTATTCTCTTACGAGAACAGGAAACAAACCCATACAAAGCCATTCCCTCTGGTTTGGATAAACTACCAAATGAAGAGATTAAAACAATATTATTATCTTATGGTCTTCAATGCAATGACGTAAAAACGGTGGAAAAAACGACGAAAGCTGGCTTTAAAATTCTTTTGTATGTAGTATATTTTGCAAATAAATCGACTACACTACAAAAACTGAGAAATGATCACCAATTCATTAACCATACAAAAGTTCGTTGGGAATACAAGACTAAATCACCAAGAAAACTTACACAATGTTACAACTGCCAACTTCTGTGCCGGTCACCACGTCATCGTACACAAACATAGGTACATTTCTTTGTGCCAACTGCCGACAACAAAACCAAAACAATTCAGCTTAACTCACAAACAGTTAAAGGCACTAGCGCTGCTCCTAATAGAGACAGTATTGTTAGGCAGAATCACTTGTTTCCCATGAATTATAGGAATGCTCTTATCGGCTCACAGGAAAGAGCACCAGCAACACTCACGCATACTACCACAACAACAGCGCCAGCCAAGGAATTATCTACTGATCTGTTTACTTTTGAGGAGATAAACTCTCTTACAACAGAGCTTATGGGTAAGTTTCGAAGTTGCTCTTGTAAGAGTGAACAATTTAACGTTATTACTCAATTGACAATCAAATATGTCTTTGGTAGTATATATATATAGAATACCTCAATGTGATGGCATGGAACTCACGTGCCGTTCAACACAAACAAGCTGAACTTTCTAGCTTCCTAAGCTCCAATGAAATTCACATCTGTTTAATCTCCGAAACATGGCTAATATCTATGGATAGGCTCCAAATTCCTAATTACACTATTTATAGAAAGGACCGTATCGCACACAGGGGTGGTGGCGTCGCCATTGTTATTGTCAATCCATTGACACATCAAGAAATCCCCCACTTAAATACTCACCTGATAGAAAATATTGGAGTAGAAGTCAGGGTAGATTAAAATACCTTAAAACTGTTTTCCGTGTACTTTCCGGGATCATCAGCCAACTGTTTGGACATGTCCTATGATTTAACTAACGATACAAGCCACCTTAAAAGTTTTTTCAAAGCAGGCCTTCTCACATTATCAAGCATTAGTGGACATTTTATACTAGGTGGTGATCTCAATTGTAGAAACAGACTATGGAACTGTAGTAGGGCAAACTGCTGGGGCAACATTCTTCACGACCTCTCGTTTAACAACAAATTTACGTTAGTATACCCTAAGGATGCTACATACATTCCAGCTAATTACAAAGCTAAGCCCTCTACTTTGGACATTTTTGTTACAAATCCTACGACTCATAACTACCTTTCATCAGACCTCCTGCCTATAGTTACCAAGGTGGCATTCAACGCTAATTTACATACTAAAATTTATCCGATGTACTCTAAGGGAAATTGGCAACTCTTTAAGAAAATATTAAAGAAAGATATCTTGGAACTGAATTTAATTCACTCTGAATCTCCTACGACTGAATTCATTGATAATAATGTTTCTTTACTTTCCGTGAAAGTAACTGCTGCACTTGATATTGTAGTTCCAAACAAGCCAATCACAAGAATATGTAATAAATTGCCTAGCCATATAACTGCCATAATTAAAAAGATAAATACTGTCAACAGACAATGGTTAATAACGAGGCAACTTATCTGCAAAGCACAGATTAACCATCTAAATCACTTAATTAGATCTCAAATATCTGCTCACAAAAACTTCACTTGGAACGAGTTAGCGAGCCTAGAGAAGCACTCGAAACAATTTTGGAAAATAACTAAATTAACCAGAAGCAGAAATCAATTTATACCATGTTTCTCACACAATGGCTTTATTTACATCACACGGCAAGAAATAGCCAATATACTAGGGGAACTCTTCCGTGACAAACACAAACTAGCTGACAATCTTTCGGATACCGCCACTAGCGATATGATAAAATTCTCTATAAGTGAATTGACTGATCAGCGCAACTCAGATATACCTCTGGTGACAACTGCCGAAGTTGCGTCCATAGTTTGAGCGTTAAAAACAAAGAAATCACCAGGTACTGACCGCCTTCCTAACATAGGAACTAAAAATCTGTTTTTCATTATCTTGCTACATTATTTAACGACTGTCTTCATATCGGCTACTTTCCGAAAGTGTGGAAAGTGGCCAAAATCATCGCAATTCCTAAACCTGGTAAAGCACCGGACTCACCAGATAACTATCGAACTTTTAGCTTACTGTGTTGTTTTGCTAAAGTTTTTGAAAAAGTTTTAAAGCAACGTCTCTGCTTTCATTTAGATATACACTCTATTATACCAACTACGCAATTTGGCTTCAGGGCTCATATGAGCTGCATATACCCGCTTGTCAAACTTAAGCAGTACGTCAAGAACAATATGCAAAATAGACATACAAGCGTCATTTGACACAGTATGGCATGATGGACTAAGTCCACAAGCTAATTACTACACAGAGCTTTCTCACCAATCGAAAATTCTTTATCGACCTGCAAGGTGTCCAATCGATTGTCCAGGGTATCAATTCTGGAGTACCTCAGGGTTCGGTCTTGGGACCTATTTTGTATTACTTATATACCCATGATTACCCTATACTGGAGAACTGTAACTGATAACCGTCTTTGCAGATGACACTGCCCTTTACTGCACAGGAAATAACTTTGCCGAAATACAAAGTACACTTCAACGTTCGCTATCCTACCTTGTGTATTATAAAAAGTGGAAAATAAAGCTGAACGCTGAAAAGTTCTGCAATTATCTTTTATAGGAAAAGAAAAAAATATCCACTTACCAAACGCTAATCTGAGAGTTAATACCAACAATCTAAGATATCTTGGGTTGTACTTAGACAGCAAACTTACTTTCAAAATCCACATTGCCAATACGCTGAACAAGATCAACAAAACTGCTTGTATGCTCTATCCTTTGATAAATCGGAAGTCACAGTTGTCATTATATAACAAATTGATTATCTCCAAATCAATATTTGCCCCTATCTTACTATATGGATCTCAAGTTTGGGGGGACTGCGCTTACATTCACACAAAGCGTCTGCAAATTTCCCAAAATGAACTTCTTATATTACTCTTTAATTGACCCTTTTATTTTTTAACTGATCTACTTCATAATCATCATCATAAAACAACCCATGTGCAAACAATAAAGGCAAAAATCGATCTTTCAATCACTAAATTATTGTATTTATATTATCGCAATGAACTTATATAATACTCAAGGTGATATAGTTGATTGCCTATGTTGGTACTTGGCAGGCTAACCCTTAGGCTAGTCTCAACAAGTTCCACTCCTAGTTGTTAGTTAGTTATAGGTTTTGGTAATGGATTCTAGTTGTAAGCCTTAATTAAGGTTTTTGTTTTCCCACTTTCCTTAGTCATAATACTTATATTACTATACTTTCTATATCTCTTCATTTGTTAATATTAATATCATAGTTGTGAAGTTAATATAAAACTATACTCTGAAAAATGTACTTTAGTTGATTTGCAAAAATAACATGTCACGGTGAAATAAATAAAAAAAAAAATATTTGCGTGTGCATGTTGACATACAACAATATTTAATTTGCGTTTTGCTCTTCAGTAGTTCAGTAATGGTCAACATGTGGTCCGACTCAGACGACGAAGTTGTAGCAGTTTTCTCAATTATTGAAGCTTATGAACGAAATGAGGTGAAAGGAAGAGCGTTGTGGGTGCATCCTTTCAATGAATAACGAGATGCAGAGGATGTTATAAAAAACCTGATGGCAGAATTCAGGAAGTATCCCATGAAATTTAAGAATTACACTAAAATGCAAATTGAGACTTTCGATTATTTACTGGGACTAATCAGAAAATCAATTGCGAAACAAAATACGAATTTTCTTCTTATTTCTTATACTATCGACTTGAAATATGGACACTATAAGTATCTGACCCATATCTACCAACCATATAAATTTCAAGACCTAGGAGACCACGTGAAGAGTATTGCAACTTCGGCATAGCCAAAGTTAGTCTTTTTACATGATTTTTTCTGGTTTTCTTTATGTTTTTCTAAACCTTAAACACAAATGTGAATGTGAATTGATTTGTAGTGGCGTTTGTAAAAGATAAAACCAATCGTCAAAGATCCTAATAAGAAATTCATATGCTTGTCGAGAAGTGATCAGCGAGAATTCATTTTCCGAGATTTTTTAAAGTTATTAACTTAAACTTTGCCATTGAATTATCCGAATAGAATAGAACTTAAAATTATATCGATCGATAAAAATTGAAAAAGACACCATTGATCAGCCTAAAAAAATTCATCAATCGATTCAAATAAAATCCATTTCGATTATTAGCTGTTAAGGTATTAATCTGAAATTCAGCTTAGATTCTGTGTCACATAAAATTGAATCGATAGGGCCAATATTTGTTATAGCTGCCATTAATTTTGCCTTGAAAATTATATCTTTATTCATTTACTTATATATATGTATCTACTTAGAATGTTCTGAAATACACCTTTCAGTGAAATCAAAGTTATTTATTTTTTCAAACTTCCAGTAATCTTCTTCAAATATTCGAATTCCGTCTGGCTACCTGCGTTCTCATTAATATACTTCTTCTATTTGATTTTTGTATCATGTTGTTTAGTCTTTGCTACTGCCTCAGGTTGGGCTGCCACACTTTAAGATGTTGATGCCACTGAAGCTGCCACTTGCCTTTGTGTCTATTGCTTCTCTATAAACTTCTTTATTTTGTCTTCATCTTGATCTCTTCGGTGCCTTCTTCATAGAAATTCTCTTTCAATTGTTGTTGGTTGGTTGTTTGGTTGGGGAGTTGTTTCGTTACTTGATTGGTTTAGGCTGACCATTTTGTTGAGTATAGTTGAACATAGTTAATGAAGCCGCTTATTAAAGCGCAACGAAGCTTACAACTACAACCACAACAACAACAACACTGAATAGCAGCGTAGCCATTAACTAAAGCAACAGACTCTGAGTATCGGTAGTCTTTCTTAAGTTGGTCAGGTTAGTCTCACCATCGTCATCATCATCATCGTCGTCGGTGGCAGAATTTTTAACTATAAGACACACGAGCAGTAGGAACAACAACAATTACAGCAACATAATTATCTCTACCGTACTTTAATGCAGCATAACAAGCGTTCACATTTGGTTTTTTACAGACATGTAATTCTTTTGTTCTAGTATTAGTGGATGTCTGGTGTTTAACTGGTGGAACTAATGTAAATAGAGATAGAAAGAAAGGTGAACTCGTATACTTATCTATTTGGAAATATTTGTTAATAACAAAAAAATAAATATAAATATATGAATGTATGTTATTCATAGTATTAAATAAATAAATCTTGCAAACTGTCATTTCAAATCGATCAATTCGTGACGTTGCATTTAAAACGAAAAAGTTGTCCTTACAAAGACTCATAAACACTTAAAATATTATATAGAAGCTATATCAAATACAAATTTGTTTTGATCTGACCAATTTTTGATTATTTTGTGTAAATAATACAAAAAAAAAAAAAACTCATTCATTGTATGCCCAATGCACACTGCTTAAAAATTGTTGATTTTTCAACGAACTTTTACACAGAGGTTTTGCTTAAAAAATAATCTGTTTTTGGTTTTGGTTATACAACGGAAGTGTGACAATTAAAATTGACATTTTGTGAAAAATACATGATTGAGAACAATTTGCAGTGTATGCAAATAATTACATATTGACGCTTTCTTTTTCATTCCTGCAGCTTATTTTATTAATACATATTTAAAAAAAATTACAACTAGGAGGACATGACCAAAAACTTGGCAGCACTACTCAAAGTTTCCTAGCCTTGGCAGCTGAAATTGTCGCTTTCGATTTTGTAGCAGGGTCTTAAAAATACCACGCTTATTCTCAGGGGCTGGCGTGAAAACTTGAGGATGAGGCGGGACTTGGCATATACTACGGGTGGTCACTGAGGTGGAGAGAGGGGTAAAAATTGTAAAAAATGGTACGTTCCCATGATAGTATGCTAGTTTATAGAATCTCGTTTACCCTGTTATGTGCATTGGAAACAACACACCAGAGCAAAAATATATTGATATATTCATGTTTTTTCTTATAGCAGGTCTGTTATTTTTTTATATTTCTAGTGCATTATACTTTCAAAAAGTCAAAACGTATTGGAAAAATAATTTAATTGATACATTTTAAGCTACTCTATCTCTGTTTTGAAAGTTCTCCTCTAAAATAATCATATGAGAATAAATTTATTATTTAGAGCAACATGCTTCAATGTTTTATGGAACACTAAAGGTTCTAGTTCAAGTGCAAAAAAAAAAAAAAAAAAAAAAAAAAAATCATTAATTTTATTCAACATTTTAGATTCATTTAAGTGTTTTTATCTAAGATCTTAAGATCTACATATGTACATATATTCATACATACGAGTGGGAAGTGATTTGATGCATGAATGATATAATTGTTAAATGCTGTACCCTCCATACATACTCAGATCAAAATTCATGTTTTTATTAGAAAAACTTTTCTGGTTTTTGTACTATCGACTTGGAACTATTAGTATCTGACCAATATCCACTAACCATGTAAATTTCAATACCCTCGGACCACCAAGAGGGGTACCTTTCATACAAAGTCAGATCCAAATTCATGTTTTTATTAGAATTTTATTTTTTGTTTTTTGTACTATCTTGAAATTTGAACACTTTAAGTATCTGACCCATATCCATCAGCCATGTTAATTTAAATTGAAATTTGGACACTATAAGTATCTGACTCATATCCATCAACCATGTTAATTTCAATTCCCCCGAACCACTAGAAGGGGCGTGAAGATTATTATAACTTCGGTATAGCCAAAGTTAATCTACTTTTTACTGATTTTAATAAGAATTAACTTCAACAACATTAACACCAACTCAAATCGTCGATCATTGCCTCTAAAATGTTTTCATTTTATAATATAAAGAAATAAATTATTTATTATTGTAGCTGTTATTAATATTGGTGTTCCTAATTTTGACATTTTATTACCCATTTTCATTTGACATTTATTAGTATTGCGGCGGCGACGACGACTCATTTTTCTATTCCCTAACTAAACTTCATTAGTTTGTTTTCCCCACTATTCATTCCATTGGAAAAAGGCAAGGGAATTGTGGCAAGATTAATGAATACTAGCAACAACAAGAAGAACCACCAACCCTGACATGTGTTGGGGGGGTTAATATATTCATATGATTGCGTATGTGGCAAACTAATCATTAATTTTTTTTTGTTTTTTTTTTTGTTTCTTGCCTTTTTAGATCTTTAAATTTTTGCAGTTTTGCAAATTTCGTATTATTAATTCCTATTATCATCATCATTAGAATTATCATCATTAATATCTTCTTCACCTGTCAAATATTTGTCATAAGTTGACGATGATGATGATTTTTATCGCTAATAAATCTTGTCCAGCAACATTTAACGCATATTTTACATATTTTGTGTTGATTTTTTGTATTTCATTTGATTTATGCAAAAATCTTAAAGAACTAAATTTATTCCCTTTAGTTGTTCTTTCAGCCACAAACCGAAACACAAAGAAATCAATTTATTGTCTAATGAGTTACAGAACGGAAAAAAAGGGCGAAAACAAAAATTATGTATAAAGTTTGAATATTTTAACTTCCGCTGTAAAGCTCTTTTTCTCTAAACAACATTTATAGTATTTCCAGTTTGTCGTCTTTTTCTTCCTTAGAATTTGCCATCTTCAGGCAAACAGTCATTCAGTCAGTGAATCAATCAGTTAGTGAGTCTATGTGTGTGGCTAACGAAAAACGGAAGTTGACCATAAATTATGAAAATAATAGAAATATGTTTTCTCTAGGGTATACGAGAGTACGAGTATAACTAAACTATATTATAATAACTTTTCTAAAAGGTTAAAAAGAAAGAAACACGTTATAGTCACTTATTAAACGAGGTGTGGTTATAAAATAATTAGAATGATCTTATAAAATACATATATTACATATTTTAAATACAACATCAATCTCGTTTGAAACAATTGCTGAAAGTCTCATTAATACTATGTCCATAAGTATATAAATTTTTATACTCTTCACGCAGTGAATAGAATTATAAGTTTGTCATGAAGTTTGTAACACACAGAAGGAGGTATCGGAGACCCCATAAAGTATATATATTCTTGATCAGCTTGACGAGACGAATTGATCTAGCCATTTCCGTCTGTCTGTTTGTATGTATGCAAACTAGTCCCTCAGTTTAATTTAAGCTTTCTAAATTTTGCACGCAGCTTTCTTTTCACCATACACAATACATTTGCCGGAATAAGCCGACTCCGACCACTAGGGTGTACCTCTCATCCAAACCTGGATCCAAATGAAAGTTCTTATTAGACTTTATTTTGTTTTTTGTACTATCGACTTGAAATTATAAGATTCTGACTCATATCCAAGACCCTCGGACCACTAGCTGGGGCGTGAAGAGTATTACAACTTCAGCATAGTCAAAGCTAGTCTTTTTTATACATTTTTTCATTTACTTGGGGGGCGAGTCTCTAACACAATAGAAAAACACTGTTGCGTTTACTTAATGTATTTAAATACAGATATTCACTTAGAACAGATACAGATAGAGATGTTATACAACAAACATTGTTCGTGTTAATGTTGATTTTGAATGAATCGTTGAATTGTTTAGTCGCACCAGAGAGTAACAGATATAAAAACAACAACAATATTAAACTCAGTTTAAAGCTGTTGATCTGAACTGCTCCATTCTGATGCATATTTCTGATAAGAAAATGCAAAAATGCTATTATTTTTTTTCATTCCATGCTTCATTTACTTACTTATGTGTGCGAATACACAAGAATGTACATACATACATATGTATTTAGATGATAGACAAGACATAGTAGTACATACATACTTACTAAGTGAGCTTCGATCATTGCTAAGTGATAAAGAGTATGAGAAATAATTATACAATAACTTTTCCTATGTCACTCTATCATTTTAAATTCTAAACCATCTTATCCTTCTTATTCTAATTAATCTTATGCAACTTTATATACAATCTTATTCAATACACCCAATCATATCTAATAATGTCAAAGAAATATGATCTAATCCAACCACAAAAAATCCAAACACACTAAGTCCTACTGTAATTCATTCAATCACCCTTAAATTTTCTCTTCTCTTATCCTGACTTAATCCTTTTTATCACATCCCATTCTTTCTCACATTTTATCCTCATGCATTTTATACTAATTCCATCTAACATCACATTTCTATCTAATAAATCAGATTTTTACTATTGTTTCCATACAATTTCTTTTACATTTTTTATTTACCTTTTCTTCCTATTTCTCTTTTATTTCCAATATGTTTTCGATCACATTTCTGTCTAGTACCAAATTCCCAATTTCATTCGATGCGTGTTAAGAACGTATCTTAGTTCAGTTCAGTTCAATACAAACCAATTCAATTCAATGATGCGTTGAATTAAACTGTCAATTTCAACAAATAACTGGATTTTGTGATGTGTGCGAAATTGAAAAAGACACAACAGATACAACAAATGTATATGTATATATATTTGCGAGTATATTGACTGAGTACTGTGACACAGGTGACCATTCTCAATTAAATCAAATGGATAAAAGACTATGGACTACTTATTTTTAGAGCAATTTTGATTAGAGATTGCAAAAAGAGGGAATTTTGAAAAATTCGAAAAAATTAAATTTCACGAGAAAAAAATTCCTTATATTATTATTATTTCATCCTTTATATATTTATTTACACTGTATATTTATACTTAGTATTAAACTTAAGTTATTTGTAACAAATTTATGTACAAAAGGAGATTAATAAATATTTGACTTTGGTCCCAAATAAGTATACTGAAGATGAGATGAGATACATATCAGCCTATGATCGTATTGATAAATTTATTTTCTTTAGCAAAATTCTTATGAAGGTGTCTAGAAAGCAATCAATCAAATTTTGGTGAGGAATTTGGGGAGAAATATGTAAAAAGCATTCCTAGCAAGATTGTGAATTTCTTTGTTCAGTTAAACTGTATTTTGATTCTCTTTCTTTTTGCTTACAGGATTCAAATGTTAAAAATTAAACAGATCCTGCCGATATAATTTAAAACTTGGATTTGCCTTCTTTCTTTGCTTATTAGTTTCTTGCCTTGATGGCAAATCATGAAAATCGGAAATTGAAAGAAAATATTTTGATATTTCTGGATGTTGCCTTCGCCATCATTTGGTCGCACATTGGGGTAAGTTTAATTAATTAAATATTGTACTTAAAAATACAAAATATTAAATCAGAATGAAATGTTTATTTTAAATATTTTGCTTTTATTATTATTATATTACTTTTTTTTTACAATAATAATAATAGAAAAATAATAAAAGTACAGAAATAATTTATCTGTTGCGAATGGAAAAATTATATTTATTTGAATAACGTTTAAAATGCCATTAAATCAGATTGAAATAGTTTATGTACAGCTGCTGACATTATAATAATAGTAATAACAAGAACACTATATACAGCAACAAACAAAAATAACGTAGTACCAATCTGCAAAATAAGAAGAAGGAAAAAATAAATTGTATCAGGTAAATGAAATGAAATCAAGCTGCGAAAAATCTGACATTATGAGAATATCATAAATTTTGAAAATGCATCGAAACAATAAATGATTCAATGATTTTCGTTTTCATATTATTTATTATATTAAAACCTTTCCGGGCATCCCGAATGAATAGCACATAAACTGTAATCAAAAGTTTGTAAAAAAGGTAAAGGAAGCCATAAAATTCTCAGGACAATATAAAAATTAAAAATATCTTGATGATAAAGTGAAAGAACAAAAAACAATTATTGGCTTATGAAACTTCAGTTTTAAAAATATCTAACTAAATTTTGTGTACCCACGATCTTAAACCGTTTAAACATTTCTTAAAATATAAGCTTAAATAAAACCATAGTATTGTAATGGCAAGCAACAAATACTCAATTTGATTTCAAATAAAGTTTAAATTTCAATAAAGTTTTGATTTGATATGAATAATAGAAATAAATTATTGAATTTGTAGTAAAAATTGTGAATTTTAAGTTTATAAAGATTGGATAATAACATTAAAATTGTTTAAATTTTGTGAAATTTATAGATTATACCATATCATATACATTCTTAGCAGTTCTTTAACATAAAAGGTGTACCGAGTTCATTGGAACTGAACAAAGAAAGAATTTCCTTCTTCTTCTTTTTTTTTTAAATATATATATTGTTGTTTACTTATGCTGTAGCGTACAGACGGAAGCTGTCAATACGCCCACAAACCCACTTTTCTTCTTTTCATAAAGCATTTTATTTCAATTTTTATTCATTTTTATTTATGTTGAATTTTTAGTTGATTAATTCTTGGTTTGTATTTATTTGATATCGTTGCTGATTGTCTGTATTGATATTGGGTATTACGACAATATTATACCATATATTGTAAATGATATTCTAGTGCAAGCGGGTTTCATTTGCTTGTATCTGTGTGTGATGTGTTACAGTGTTAGTAGGATTAAAAAAAAGGCGCTTACAATAATAGTTCACTATTACAAGTTGCTTATCAAAAATTTATTATAAATAAATATATAAATTAAATAAAATAGAAATAAATAAAATTGAATAAACAAATAAATAAATATTCACTCACTAACCCAAGTAACTGACATGAGAAATAAGGGTCAATTTATTGTTTTATAAAACGAAAAGAAATTTATTGGTTTAATAACTTTAACGAAAATAAAGTAAATCGATAAGCGACATAAAATAACAAATTTATTTAAAATAAATAATTAATTTATATAAAATGATTAATAAAAACGCATAATGCTGACTTTACAAGAAAAATTAACGACAAAAATAAAAAAATATAGGAACAAGTTTTATAAACATATAAAGCAAATCCAACAAAAAGAAATATTTTTATTAGTTTACTTTCACCAAAAAAAAAGAAGAAATATGAAAAAAAAAAACAGAACATAAAATTCGATTTAACGAAACTGACATACCTTTCACAACTCAATAATGAATGAATGAATATTTTACGGAATGAAAAACGCATGAATACTCATTGGTTAACATATGAACATATATGACAGCAATATAAAATATTTTTCTGATCGATCAGATATTTTATATAATCAGACAAATATACAAAATTGGATTAAGATATTTTAATTGTGTATGGAATTACCACTTCCTGTAATCGGCAATAGTTTGTTTACGATTTTAGATTTTAGAAATTAGTTTATATGAAAAAACTAAACATATGTTTATTAGTTAATTACAAATTGCTGTTATGATTACATTATATTTACATGTTCCAAACTCATTGAAAACATTCTTATGATGTCATAGAATTGAAGAAATAAGAAATACTTAAAAAAATTAGCCAAGTGTAAGTCGGACTCGCACGCGATTTTTTGCTTAAAATATTTAATTATCTACATATTTAACAGCCTAAAAGTATACTACAATTAACAGCTTAAAAGTATACTACAAAACAAAAAAAACAAAAAATGGTAAACAAAAGGTTAAATTAAAGAACAATGCTTCTAAAAATGTGTATTTTTAGTATTTGTCGTTCTTACACGCTCTGTGAAAATTTCAATTCTCTACCTATTACGGTTCATGAGATAGAGCAGGAGACGGACGGACGGATATCGTTAGCTTAGTAATAGGGTCCCGTTAGCTCCCTATGAGTACAGAACCCTAAAAATAAACGCAGTACAATGTTTAACGTGTTGACCGAGTTAAAAAACACTTATTAGACACTTAGATTGAACTGTGGTTTAAGCATAACATTGATTTCTTAGCCCTATCACACTATGTTAGACTTGCAGTTTGTACCTTGCTTTAGATTCATACACTTCATTGTAAAAATGGTGATCTAAATTTTATGATTGAGCTTAGATTGTTTTATAAAGAAAAGTGTTCTCATTGAAACCAATAAAAGACTTTTAATAAAAAATATTACTATATACATGAAAAATATATTGAAATTAATAAAAACATGTGTATTATATTTGTAGCATCTGTTTTAACTTAGAGATCATAGACTTGTTAAAATTTATATTTATTCATATGAAGAATATAAGACAACATCCAAAATAATTCCCGTTAATTTTGTGTGGTAAAAGTTATGATGATTTTGATGTGCTAACAGATACAAACTCCTTGTTTTGTTTATATATTTTTCCATATATGTTATTACTCATAACATAGTATTTATAAATATTATTTATCTTATTGACCTTCATGATAAGTACAAACCAATATCATTCAGTTAAATTTTTCGTACCTTGAAACAGTTCCTCTCATTATTTAATTAAGATAACAAACAAATAATTGTAGTATGTACTTTAAAATGTAATAACCAACAAAAAAATAGTACTTGAATTGAATACAATTGCAATTGAATAGAAAAAATGCTCTAATTTACAATAATTCATGTATTAAAGATTTTTATTGTATTGTATCCATACAAAATAATGATATTTACATTAAAAAAAAAGACCTTCCAAAAAACACAAAACTTATGAAGTTTGAAAACAAGAATGAGAGCTAAACAAAAAACAAAGCGGAAAAAAAACCCAAAAACTGTAAATACTTAAACAACCCCACCATCATGGTTGGGGGATTTCCCCATATGTAAAGTAAATTTTTTTGTTTTTTGTTTTATTATGAAATGTTTTTCCAGTTTTGTTGGTTTGTGAATGTGATCAATGAGTACTACACAAGCTAATTCAAATAACCTCGTTACATGTTCAAAATGCATTTTATGATACAACAAATTTAAACAACAACAAAAAAAACAACATTTAAATGACACAAAAAGAAAAAAATATACATATTGGAGAAATAATTTAAGCTTTTGGCACACGTTTCTTTTTATACCTTTCACATATACGTAAGTAGTAAGAAATAGTAAATAGGAATTGTCATTTTGCCGTCATATTTGTAACGCATCGCAAACCTTTTTTAAAAGCGCCATCTATGTGTCAGTGACGGGCCCATTAAGGTAAAGAGAATTCGTCTTAATCAACGTTAAACAAATGCGTTATACATAATTCTATCTGTTGGTGTTCCCTGAATAGTCGTCTCCATAACAACCACGTTTTAGAAAACGTATGTTTTTGTTTTTGAATTTCGTTTCACTTATTATAGTTACACATCACAACTTCAAACAACATTGTAATCAATGACAATTAACAAAAATATAATATTTAATTTCTAATGCAAAACGATACTTTTTAAAAAAAATTAAACTTTTCACATAAACTATCCAAAATTATTTGATTTATCAACCCTTATAATTCCAATTTCTATATAACCAAATTTATCATTATGTAATAAGAAAGGTATATAAGTTTCGGTGATGCCGAACTTAAAATGATCAGTCTGTTCTGTTTCAATTCCTTTGTAATTGTATTTATGTGAATGTGAGTGGATTGCGGTAACAAGTATGGAAATCGAGGGAATCTTAGAGTAGTTGCAGATTAAATGCTCCGCAAATGCAAAGGGAAATTTTGTTGTGGTTCAATTCTCTTATTTTGTATTCGCTTGTCATAATCATCGTAGTTCGATTCAATTCCGCATTGATAAATAAAATACATATGTGTTTTCGAAACACCAAAAAAAAAAAAAAAAAAATTGTTTTTATGTAAATTTAACAACAAAAAATGCAAAAGTACCGAAAGAAAAAATTAGTACACAATTCAATATTCAAGGACAAAATGCGAATTAAAAAAAAAAAAAAAAAAAAAATTGGACAAAAATGTTTTCCCTAAATATTTTTATGTAACAAAAAATACTGAAATAAAGGCCAAAAATTGAAAATAAAAATAAATTGTTGCTCTTTATTTGTTGTTGTTCTTCACACATAAAAGTCAATAACTTTTTATTTACGTGTAACGAATAAAAAAATTTTGTTTTTTTTTTTTGTGCAAAACACAAAGTGAATTTTTAACACGTTTTAGTTACGAGTATGTTGATTTTTGTTGTTGATCGAGTCTGAACTCTTTAAACAATTACAACAACATCATTACTCAAACCCAAATTTTGTATTAAATTTTGTTGTTGGTTGCTTATTTTTTTTTATTGTTACAGTTATTTGTTTGTTAAAACTTTATAAAAAAAGGAACAAAACCAGACAAAATAAAACATTAACTTAAATACTTTTCACATACTAGTACTAGTTGAAGATATTCATGGGAGGTAATGAAATAAATTACAGTATTTCTCCGATTTTGATAAATATTGTTAACCTGATCTTGTAATGAAGTGACTGACTTCCTTAACTGAAGATAAACAACAACATACTAAATATTTATGTCATTTATTAAAGAAATGCAAAATCATAAGTGTATTTAGAGTTCTGATTCGAGAAGCTCCTATCGGCGCTACCTTTGGTCAATGTTTTTTTTGTTTTACTGTACTTATTCAAAGAATATGATAATAATATGTAAATGAGTGACTTAATACTTTGCAATGAAATACGAGGTTGTCCAAAAAGTATTGCGAGTTTTGAATTTACGCGGGCTATTATTTTCAATTTTCAATTCGATTTGTTGATACTTATGTCGCTCATATAAAGCTTTTAGACATATTTTCAAATAAATTAGGTTGTCTTTGTCAAACATGTATTTTTAAATATCCACTAATTTCGATCCATTTTGTAGGTCGATTTTAATAAAATAAACGCTACTAGTTACATGAAGCTTGCTACAATACACCAGTGAAACACACATTCAAAAGGTTAAGCCGTTTCTGAGATTAACGTGCATAGACAGAAAGAGGCTTACGATTTTATATATGTATATGTACATAAATAAATGTTAAAAATTTGGTACCCATGAGGCACCGACTTCACCACCGACCACCATCCACCACATAAAACACCTTAATTTTTTTTTTTATAACTGAAAAGCGGATTTTGAAGGGCTGCCAAAAAAATCACGGCTGCACAAAAAATCTTTTGGTATTTTTTTCTGTGTGTACATTTGTTTTAAAGGGGAAATGCAAAAATTAATAAAATAGTACGATGGAGGGTTAAATTAATAGCGTTTCCACAGTGAGTACGTTCACAGTGCGAGTTCTATTGCGAGTTTCGGTGAACCGTTCACAGTCACATTTTGCGAGTTCTGAACAGCTGTTTTTTTGTTTTGGTGATACATACAAATAGAATGCTGGTCACTCTGCGGCAGTACTGCCAAGTTTTTGGTCATTCTCAACATTAAACAGCACAATTTTAAGTAAATTTCAAACTGTAAAAATATCTTAAAAAATTTAATAAATTACTTAGCAGGAATGAAAAATATAGCTGCAAGAATTGTTTGTTTCACTGCGAATTATTCTTTATCATGTATTTTTCACAAAAGTTCCATTGTAATTTCTCACAAATTGGCACACTTTTGTTTTGCATGTAAAACCAAAACAAAAAATATAAAAAAAGATTAACTTTTGCTATGCCGAAGTTGTAATACTCTTCACGCCACTTCTAGTAGTCCGAGAGTCTTGAAATTTGTATGGTTGGTAGATAGATCAGGCACTTATAGTTAAAGTTTTCTAATAAGAACTTTAATTTGTATCTCGGTTTGTATGGGGGTCCGATGATTCCGACAGATGTACTGCGTATGGAAAAAAGAAAGCTCCGTGCAAAATTTCACCTCTATATCTCAAAAACTGACGGACTAGTTTGCATATATACAGACGGACAGACAGACGGACATGGCTAGATCAATCTCGTAGCGCTGATTAATATTATATATACTTTATGGGGTCTCCGATGTCTCCTTCTGTGTGTTACAAACTTCATGACAAATTTATAATACTATTTACTGCGTGAAGAGTATAAACAGCTGTTCAGAACTCTCAGAACTCACTGTGAACTTTCATCAGTTCATGTTTTCTCAAAGGTCTGGTCGATGAAAGTAGATTAAAATTCGGCTATGTATATTGTTGTTGGGGATATAAATGGTTTTTCATCTTCATCTTTTACGAGGTTTCATCTCACGCCGTGAATACTCTAAATGTTAAAATATTTTTGATAAATAAAATGTACAAAATAATATTTGGAATTACAAAAATATTATACTAGTACAGTAAACATAAATAACATTCAACAGATGAATCTTGAAACTTTTCAGTCCAACTAGAAACAACAAGAAAAGCTCTATGAAAACAATTTGTCATCTTTTACTGAGGAGGTGTTAATTTGTGTGCACTGTTATCGCTCTGTAAATGGGTAATCTTTCGATTTGTTGATTTCTCGCGGAAATTTTGGAATATAATGAAAACTATGCAAAAAGGAAATGTGTTAAAATCATTGCGTGATAATAGTGATGCATTTTCAATGTCGGATAATAGTTTTGTAAAAAATTTTCGATTTTCAAAAATATTGTGCCATCAATTGCATACATTCGCAAATACATATAAGATAAAATCAGGCTTGTCAACTTGGAGAAAAAAATCAAATCCAGAAAAAAAAATTTTAATAGTCAGAATTATTCGGAGAACCCCTATAAAACACATGTTTTCATTTTTGTATAAGATTTTTTTTTATAAAATATTTCATATTTCCAACATATTTTCATTTTCTTCTAAGTTGGCAAACCTGCATAAACTGAAGTTTACAGACTGGTAACATATACTTTACAGACTGATGTTAAAAACTGTTTTTTTAACAGCGCAGCATTCAACTTGTGCGAGAATCGGAAAGATGACAAAAGCTTTTCTTGCTTGAGGTGTCAACGCAAAAACAACGAGAATAGGTCGGTAATTAAAAATTATTATTATTTTAAATTGTTTTCCATTACAATTATTTTACTTTCAATATTTTTTTAAAATTAAAATTTATGCGTGAGTTAAATTTTGTTTGAACTCTTCAATAATTTTAAATATTGTATATTAACAATTTAACCAACCGAACGATACAACATATCGACCGACAGACAGACAGACTGACCTCTTCTTGTTCTGGTTGTCATTGACTTTGTTATTGGTGTTGTTGAAGTTATTGGTTTGTTCAGAAAGTCTCATGAATTTATTTATTGATTTACCACAGACACTCAATCTCGCATTTACACAATTCAAATTGGCTCTTGTTACTTTGATTGTTATTGTTATTATAATTATTGTTATTGTATTACGACCGATTTGTTATTTTACTATTTATAAAATTTATTTTTGTGAAATCGTTTGTTAAATTTTTCATTTGTTTCATTTAAAATATGTCAAAGGTTGTGCTGTTGTTATTGGTGTGGTCAGTTTCCAATTTCGCAGTCAATTGCCGTTAATTAAGTGTGAACAGAATAACAAAAATTATCTCCTTATTTCTTGTCAATTTACATTTTTTTTGTGTAATGAAGCTATGAAGGAATGAAATTCAAATTGAATTGAAATCAAATTAAAGTGAACTTTAACTATGATCAAGAAGTAAGGTATCTCTGCTCTGTTATTGAATTTATGCACAGAAGATGAAAGTATTTTTCCCACAATTTATTTCACTATTCTAGTTTACTTAATTTTTTTAACAAGTATATATTTACAATCCGAACATATCCCAACCATAAGTAAATAGAACAAGTAAAAGAAATGAACATTACAGTGATCGCGGCAGAATACCTAACTATCAGGAAACCTAAATGTTGGGTACTGGTGGTGAGTCGGCGAGTGTTGTTAACAGTGACTAGTAGAACTGTGGCGAGATCATTAGGGTGTGCTTCAAGACGGAATACATATTTACTGGCGTCTTTGATCAATGGAACATGAGGATATCTGTGTATGGTTGTATGTCTGACATTCCATGGTGCATTCACTAGTCTACGGAAAAGAATTGATTGGAATCTTTTGAGTATGTCAATGTTAGAGCGCGAAGCAGAGCCCCACAGTTATATTCCATAAATGCAAATATTCTTATAAAGATAAATAAAAAATTAAATGGTCAAAGATGTTTCATATAAATAAAAAAATTAGTGAAAATGATATCGTATCTTGTGACAAATATCGAGAATATGGCAACCTGTGAAAAATATTACATCCAATTATACAATTATACAACATGCAACAGTAAAATATTGAGAATATGGATGATTCAGGAAAATAATAGATGCAATTATTTTTATAAAGAAAAATAAAACGGTGAATTATCGAGAATATGGCAACCAGTGATAAATATTGCACAAGAAATACAGTCAACTATACAGATTTAAGCACACACCGATTGGTCAAAGATGTTTCATATAAATAAAAATAAAACAAATTTGTGCAAATGATATCGTATCTTGTGACAAATATCGAGAATATGAAATTTGTTGTGCTCCAAAAGTTTTCAATTATATTCTAACTGTGAGGACTTATAGTTTGAATTTTTGGTATTATGTGTGAAAAAAAAAAATAAAAACAAGCATTAAATTTAAAACACGTAGAATAGATGCAAATATTCTTAAACAGTAAAATATCGATAATATATGATATGATATGATAATATGACCTGTGATAAATATTGCACAAGAAATACAGTCAACTATACAGATTTAAGCATACATCGATTGGTCAAACATGTTTTAAATAAAAAAAAAATAAAACAGTGTAAATGATATCGTATCTTGTGACTGCTATTGAAAATATAAATAATTTAAAAAAATATGTTATTGTATAAATGAAAAAAAAAAAAAAAAAAATTGAAATAAACAAATATTCACACAATAATTACGTTAATATCTGAATCAATGATGAAACTGATTATGAAACTACTACAAACAAATATTATGATTCAGAAAATCAAGAAAAATTAATATTTTATAAATATCTGTATCATTGATGAACCTGATGATGAAACTACTTCTACCAAATTTTCAAATAAATAAATTAGAAATGAATATTACAATACATTAAATATACATTTTCAAAAACAAAGTCACAATGAAATGGTGATTTCGAAATACTTCAATTATATACATAATTAGTTATTTGTAAGATTGAAACACAATCAGAAATATTTTTTTAATTTAAAATAATACTATAGAACGAATGAACAAAAATAAAACAGTAAAATATTTTTAGAATATGGAGAAGAAATACATTCAAATATACAGATTTAAGCACACATCGATTGTTCAAAGATGTTTTATATAAACAAAAATAAAACAGAAAAATCTCGATGGTAACTTGTGACTATTATTGAAAAAATAAATAATTAAAAAAAGATCAATATGCAAAAAAAAAAAAAAAAAAAAAAAAAATATACACTAAAATATAATAATTTTAAAATATATAGAAATATTTACATTATCTGAATCAATTATGAAACTGATGATGAAACTACTACTAATAAATATTCAGATTAGTGAAGATATTATTTGAACAAATAAAAATTCTCTAGATCATAATAAATCATAAAAATATAAAATAAAATCAATGATGATTCCAAAGATGAAACTTCTTCGAGTACTGAAAAGATTCAGCACTGTAAGATGATGCACCAGATATTCAGATGAATAAATTATAAATGAAAATTTTACAGTATTAAGATACTATAAATATACAATTAAACAAAGTAAAAAAAAGTTCCCTAAAATTTTTTCATTGTAAAATTAACAATTCTCTAGATCATAAAAATTATTAAATAAATTATTTTATACAATCAATGATTAATGAAGAGTCAACAACAAAGAGAAAAAATTGAGTTAGTTTTAAAGTTTATTATGAAATTATGAAAATAAAAATAATTGTCCAACGAAGAAGCTACTACTGAGGTCTTAGATGGGGAAATATAAGTATTGGAAAATAAATGAAGCAATACAAAACAAACGGTTTTAATACATAGTATATCAAACTTAAATTTTGTTCACAGATAAAATCATAATTATTTTTGTAAAAGTATTTTTTCCACATGTGCTTTCAAATCTTGTTTCATCCGTATTTAATCTATACATACACATAATCAAATCGTAGACTGAAAGTGTTCGTGCGCGCATCACGTAAAAGTCGCTCATTGAATTCGAAATCTAATTACTGAACAAGCTTTATTATGAGTTATATAATAATTTTGCATATGAAGCTTGGAGACATTTCTTAAAACCAACCCATTGTGAGTCATCAAGAAAATAAGTTCAGTTTCA
This sequence comes from Amiota mariae, assembly GCA_035041805.1. Classification (NCBI taxonomy): domain Eukaryota; kingdom Metazoa; phylum Arthropoda; class Insecta; order Diptera; family Drosophilidae; genus Amiota; species Amiota mariae. Next base: position 56,376 of record JAWNKV010000549.1, read on the forward strand.
ATAAGTTTTTATATGGTAAACTTTTTAAAAATCTGACCAATCCGACAAATACTTAATATACATAGTTGTCTTATATAGTTTATACCTATTTGAGCAATTTTTATAATTTATCAGCAGGGGTGTGAAAACATGTTCTACAATAGTTTGGGTGGCAATGAATGAAGTACATACCTCATACAAATAATTATATGTGCATAACTATTTCTTGGAATTTTTCTAAGTAATAGTACAGTTATTTTTTTTTTTTGCTATTTTGTTTTCGCTATTCGTTCTTTTTGTTTACATGTTTGAGCATATATGCAAAGTACCGTTTAATGTCCCGTTACTCAGCAATGTGTCGTTGCATACTGCGATCAATAGTAAATACTTATATGTGCATAGCGCATTTAGTTGACTGTTGGTTGCTAAAATGATCATTTGAAGTGTTATAATTGGAAAAAATGTGTGCCAATTGGAACGTAAAGGTTTTTTATTTTAAAATAAATGAAGTAAATTTAACTTCCTTGAGTTAGATATTAAAAATGCCTCGAGGAAAGAGCCTTTCTAAACATGACCAAGGACTTATACTGGGAATGGCCGGAAAAGGAGCCCAAATAAAGGAAATTGCTAAAAAACTCAAACGCCATAGAAACACCATAGCAAATTTCCTAAAATGCCCCACGAACTACGGCACAACTAAACGGAGTGGTGGGAAGACCAATATCGACGATCGATGCAAACGGAGAATGTGTCATCTTGTAGTAACTGGAGGAATGAGTAGTGGCAAAATAAAAAGTCAAATGGGTCTTACAGAAACGAGAAATAGAATTGTACAAATATTGCACGAAAATTCACAATTAAACATGCTTCCATGGTACGAAAACCTAAACTTTTAATTCGTCATATAAACGCAAGATTGGCTTTTGCAACAAAGTACCAATTTTGGGATGAAGAGTGGCGCAATGTCATCTTTAGCGACGAAAAAAAGTTTAACCTAGATGGTCCTGACTGTTACAAGAAGTATTGGGCAAATAAGGATCATCCACGGCGTACTTGCCATAGGCGTGTTCATGGTGGAGGATCGGTTATGATCTGGGCTGCATTTTGCTATGAAGGGAAGACTCCGATATGTTATATTTCAACAAAAATGAATGCTGAAATGTACGTCAACTTATTAGACAATGAACTCATAGAATTTGGCGACCAAATTTATGGCGATATCTGGACTTTCCAGCATGATAATGCACCGATTCATTGTGCACGGCGAACAAAACAGTTTTTTACGACCAATCATCCGCTGTTGCAATGGCCAGCAATTAGTTCGGACTTAAATCCCATTGAGGACCTCTGGGGAATCCTCTCTGGTAAAGTATTTCGAAATGGAAGGCAGTATGAAACGGCTAAGGAGTTGAAGATGGCAATAGACCAAGAATGGCGAAACATCAGTCCAACCACCCTTAAATCCTTGATCAATTCAATGCCATTCCGACTCAGCCAAGTTGGTTTAAATAAAGGAAAACCTATAAATTACTAAAATAATTTTATTTTAATTTTGTCATTTTTACTTAAAAAAAAATCAAAGAAAAACTATGAATATCGAAGCTATGCACATATAATTAATTACTATGAAGAATTATTATTTTTTAAGTTTTTGTTTAAAGTTACGAACAAATGAATTAAATCTTTACTACTTTACGTTACTGTTATTAAAAATAAAAAATCTATAAAAAAAAAATTTAAAAAGAAAAGTAATTTTGGGCAGGAATAACATAGAAAGTCATGCATATATAATTATTTGTATGAGGTATATACTGTAAGCAATTTGTCCTATCGAACTTTAACATGATTTTCGATTTATTGTGTTGTATGAGCTCGTATGCATGAAAATCTAGTTGAAAAAATTGAAGAATATAATGGTTCATATCTTTATAATTTTTATGTGTTCAAAACTTTATCCTTAAAGGTTTTACAGTTATAAATTGTTCGTGTAGTGACACTTTATAGAATGAAGAAGATACATGTCTTAATTGTTGCTTTCCATTCATAACATTTCTATTATTCTTGTAAGGGGTGTGCTAGGATTTGTCAACAAAAAACGCTTATTCATTCGTATAATATGGGGCTTCATTTACATTTCTTTGGACTTTTCTATGAGATCATGAATGAATAATCTATTCTTGTATTGCATGGTTGTAAAATCTCATAATACTAGATGTCCACATCAATCCACGACTGACCTTGGCAAAATATGTCAACTATTTCTTCAGTTGAAATTTCGACCTCTTTGTGAACTTTGCTCAACGCTAACTCGTTGAGTCTGGGCTCAGACATATTAACTAGCTGGTAGTTTTTCAATCTTTTCATCAGAGAAAAAGTCCGTTCAGCTGTCACTGGGATCGTCGAAAACAATTGCAACAATATTGCAAAGTTCGGGAAGAAATTATTGAATTTCTTCGATTTGATGACCTATCATACAATGCCTCAAGTGCAGTCTGGGTTCTCTTAAACTATTTATTCTTGCAATTATTGTGACAGAAAATTACTTCTTGTTTGAGCTCGGTTTTACAGCAATCGTTCAAATTGTTTTCATAAATTTTCGCAGCTTCCACGATTTTTTCGACTGTGTGCTTGGTATGATGTGCTGGACTCAAACCCTCTAGAGCCAGAATGTCCAGGAATTACCCTTTGAATCTCAACCCAAAAAAGAAATTATGAAATCCAGGAAAGTAAATGTTGGCACTGTAAAAAAGTTTGATTAATCATTAGGAGCCGGTATTTACTATCGTTTATCGAAAGTTTATAATTTAAAAAAAAATTACCGAAAGTATGCCAGACGCGTCGTATCTTCGGTGCGTATGTTGGTGTGGTTTTTTTAGCTGACCATATAAACAAGAAATTTTTAATTCGAATCCTATTCGTCAGCAATCCTCTTGGTTTCTTCAAAAATTTTATCGAAAGATACTTCATTCTTTATTGTTTCAAGTAACAAGTTAATTACATTGGCGACGGTAGCACAATCTTATGATATCTGAAGTTCTGGTTTCTGGAGAGTCCTATTGAGCGTTGTGATTGGAGCATTGACAGCGGTAAAAACTTGCAGGGAGATGAGAAATTCGGTTATTTCAATCGCACTCATGAGTTGTGTCGCTTTTGATGATGTTTCGCTATCTCTATCATTCTTAAGCTTTTCTAAAGCCTCAATAATGTGAGGAAGCCATTCAGCAAATGTGTACATACATTCATGTTTTTCGACCCAACGATTAGAGCAAACAATTTTTATTCGAGGTTTCTTTGACTCCGGAGCTTCATTTTGTATTTCATCTTGCAAAACTTAAGTTCTTTTTGCAGACTGCAGAAACTGTTCCAAGTATGTTTCGGAAATCTTGAACTTCGCAGGCGTTTGAAACACATAAATTTAATGAGTGACTAAAACAATGCGTATATAATGCCAAGGGTTGTTTTTCACATATCAATGCTTGGACTCCATTTTCGTTGCCAGAAAAGTTAGACCCTCCGTCGTATCCTTGTCCGCGCAGCCAAGTGATATTCAATTCTAAGGCTTCTAACTCTTTCGTGACTTCTTCTGTCACATTTTTTCCTGTCGTGGACTTCAGTTGAATGAATCCAAGAAAATCTTCTCGGATAACATCTTCGTCCACACCGACACACCGGACGCATAAGGTCATCTGCACCATCTTACTCGCTTCAACTGCCTCGTCAAAGATTACAGCAAAAAATTGTAATTTTCTAATCCGCTGCACGACCTTTGATCGAATTGTTTGCCTAATGATGTCGATAACTTCGTTCTGGATAGTATTACTGATTATGGTGCAGTTTTTAGGTGCTGTTAATGCAACATTACGTTTGTTCTCAGTCTTCATGTCACCAGAGTCTCTGTGTCCCCGCAACGGCAAAATATTGCGTGAACAAAAAAGGATCGTTTTCACTATCGGGCCTAAACGCTTTCACTTGTATTCCGATTTTCCTTTTTTTTTCTTATCGAGAAGAACGTCGATGGAATCGAAATTCTGCATTTCCATGTTTTTCATGAAGTGTTCTTCAGCAAAACGATGGTACTGTGCATTGAGGTGGCGATTCATATCTTCGACAGCTTTTTTGTATGGAACAGTGACAAAAGTTTTCAATTGCTTTATAAAAATTTAATCGCTTTTAGTAAATAAATATAATGTGTGGGGCAATAGAGTTAAAAATGACAAAATGCTGATATACCTGACTAGAACAAGTACCACCATACTCTGAGGCAAATAAATCGACATATTTGCAAAAGGCTCCATTTTTCTCTTTACTAAAAGTCAACCATTTGAAGCGCTCTAACCATTTGTATTTGAATTTTCTCATTTGATTTCGTTCCAGAGCACTTTGGTCGGAAATTTCATTTTTTGGCATAAAGTCTAATAATGCTGTTAAAGTGCCCTAAATTGGTAAATTTGCTATTTATTACATTAAAAAGAAATATTCAAAATTTCAGATCAATTCGACCACGCCCACTCTAACCGCCCATATAAAGCGATGTTAGGGCTAGGGATTCAAAATACCTTTTGTGAATTTTGCTTAGTGACTGGATTAAAATCATGTATTTTTTCGTGCATGACATCTCCTATCTTCTTTATAAAGCTTATTGCGCCCTTCTGAAGAATTTTCGCAAAGGCAACCGACAGGAACAAGAGATACAGCCATAATTTGGTAACCGTGGACTAAAATCTTATGAACTGTTGGCGACATCGGGTACCATGGATACGTAGACATATAAGACTCCAAAGATTTTTTACAGAATTGGTGGAATTTGAGGTTATAAATTTTATATTCACAAGAAATTGCAATTAAAACTGTATGGATGTCTCTGAAAATATCCAAAATATTTGCTAAATGGGCAAAATTGGGCAAAAAACGTTAATAACACATTTAAATAGACATATTAAACTATAATCACACATGTTTACATTTTAGCACAAATTGGCAAAAAGTTAGTTTTCAATCCACGAGATACGGTTAAGTTGGTTAGATTTTTTCTATTATAACACATAATTAAAACAATTCACACAAATACAAATTGACAAATATTCACATAACACATATATTATACACTTCCTACATACCTTGCATTTTTTTTGTCCATATTTTTATTAATTGTACTTGGACTATGTAATTTACGAATATTCAGTTAAAATACAAATATATATTTTCATGAAAATTTTGACTTTATGTCAAAAAAATGTCATTTCCGACCATAGTGCAGAGTAGCAGAAAAATTGAACGAAGAATCCAGAGTTTCGGTTTCTATCAAATATTTCCTAATTTCTTCTTGTTTCAAAAAATAATGTTTATCAAAACATAATCCAATGTAATACGACATATGATTATGTAATGATGTGTAATTATATATAATAGATATCACGGCATACAAAGTAATGATCAAATGTGAATATCGCGATTACAATAAACAATAATATTTTCCTTGTTGCATTACATAGCATCAGGTTGCACATTTGCTCGCGAGCTTACGAAATACACTCTCTTCTCACGATCTCAGTAAACAAAAAGAGAACGAAGCACGCAATACTCTTGTGCGTACTCAATACAACAATAACAGCAACAAAAAGTATATTTGCTTTGTGAGCCTCTGAGCAACGACTCAGCGTTAAGCGGCCGCCAAGCGATGATTGTGTCAAAAAGAATTGGAATAAATTGAGTGAGTGTGTTTTTGTTTATTCTATATAGAGAAGGGGTTACATAACGAGCGGCCATAGAATCATACTGCAAGTGAATATTAAAAACAAGCAATGATGCGAATATAAAATTCAGCCACTATTGATTTTAAAAACCCATGCAAATATTACTATAATCTTGTAACAATGTACGAATTATTCCAATTACTTATTTTTATTACTTCTGTAATAATTTGTATCACTCTTTACGTTATTAAATCGTGTTTACAGTTTTTAGCAGAGTGCAATGATTGAGAATATTGGTACAGAAACATCTAGATAGTTGGGCTAAGACGTGTGTCTTTACAATCATTCTTACTACTTATATCTATCAAAGTTGAAGAAATTAATGGAATTCATTGACTGAAACTTGATCTAGAAATTCGATTCGAACGATTTTTATAATCATACTATGTGTTTCTTTTAGCTTAAAAGAAACCGTTCAATGTCTTAAAAAAAAAAAGAAAAAAAACAATAAAAAAAAAAACAATTGATCAAGTTCAAGTGGCGAGCTTATTTATTTGTTAGATTTGAAAAGTCTGTCTGTCGAGTATACTCTTATTGCCAATGCCAAAGTCTAAAAGATGACTGCCGAGACTAAGACAAACACTAAAACTGAAACTGTGGATATGAGTCTGAGTCATTATCACCGTGCGACGCCCTGACGCCTTTAACTGACCTTAAGAAGAAAACTTATCAGTTACAGAAGAAGTGTCGATTCAACTGAATATGAAAGGCGTCAATGGTTTTGCTTATCTTTTCTCTATAATTTTAAGAAAAAATTTTTCTCTTACAACAATTGGTTTTTCATCAAAAACTTGAGTTAGTGATGAGATTTGTGGCACTTTAGATTAGATGCCACATGTAACACAAATCTACAATTCTAGTAACAAACGGCAACAATAACTAAACTGAGATTAGTTTTGTGTGGAAAATGACGTCAGCGCAGTGTTTTGTTCGTTCGTTTGGTTTGTTGATAAATCGCGATTTATACATTGCTGCATATGTTGCGTGTGAATCTCAATGATACAAATGCATGCATGCATGCGTGCGTCGTGCACAAATCATATAAAAATGGAGATGATGCACACCACATGTGTTATAAAAATAATTGACTCAAATTATTGTTATTGTTGTTGTTGTTCATGTTGGTGATCTTGTAATTGTATCTGAAGCACAACACTTGAACGCACTCTCATGCTTCATCATCATCATCGTCATTGCTGTTGTTTTTATGATTCGCTCTACACTTTGTCACAATAACATTGACAAGTTTAATTGAATTGCAATGAAATAGAGGTGGTGGTGGTAGTAATGCAAACGTCAAATGTATTTAATAAAAAATATATTGACTGAATCGCCGTCACTGACTATTGCCAAGTGCAGCAAACTTGTTGTGTAACTGAATATACTTGTACTTTCAAGGCAAAAGGGCAATTAATGAAAATGCAAGTGTTACCGCTATAAAAACTCAAGATATAATTGTATCTAAATACATAAGTGTAACTTGTGTAGTAAACTTAACTGTAATCTAGACTTCGATTCATGCAGATACGAACTTGTTGTTCATGATTATTGCATAAGTATTATTTCAGAGTGAAATTGATATCACATGCATATATATGGATATATGTGTACCGATGAAATGCCGGTTAATGATCAGATACATGATAAATTCATAGATACAAGTAATAGATATATGAATTTCTCTTATTTTCTTTCCCATTTGTACAATATTTGTTTGCGTTGTCTTGACAGTTTATCGTAATAGTATATGAAGTATCAAATTGTATCTTTTGCCAAAAATGAACACAACATATAGTGTATGCGAGTGTGTGTTTATGAAAAACTTTGACTAGCGCCAACAATTTTTCATAATTTTTCTCTTTTAAAATACTTTGAGTTATACACGTAGTAGTAGTAATCGTAACAGTAGTTTTATAACAACCTAATTGATGAGATTGATGTTGCTGCCATTGCAAATACTTACGAGTACATACCACAGATACATCAAAACAGTTGGTACTTTTAGGTTCCTTCCATTGATACATCTGCAAATAAACCAACAAACAACCAAGGACGTTAAAATTATCTCATAATTTTTTTTTTTTTTTTGGCTTTTTGGTTATCATTTCTTGTCTTTTTCTTGTTATCTTGTCATGTAAGTATGTATGTAACTTGATATCTTCTTATCTGCTGTTAGCGTTGATGTGCAAACTGCAAACTCGACTTGGCCATGAGTAAGTACATAACTGAAAATGTATCTCAAATGTAGATAAATGTGAATCCATCTATCTGTGTATATATCAAGCACCTTTTGTTGTCATTGTTTGTTGTTTCTCTTTATGTACTTTTTGTATTTTGTGTAGCTCAAGGTTTGTTTTGTGGCAAACTAGTACAATAACAACAACAATAAGAACAACATTCTAGAATATCAATAGAATATTGCATGCAGCAGGTAGCTCATGATGACTGCTCTTAAGATGGCTCTTATTGTGGATCTCATGAGAGATGAGAGATTGATTCAAATTTGGTTTTCAGAAAGGTTTCATCATTATCTATCTCTTTCTATTGAATTGAAAATATATCAAAACACTATAGTATCATCCTTGTGCACCTTAAATACTTAACACATTTTCCATTTCATTTGTTTGCTTTTGATTTTTGTTTTTTCTTGCTTTGAGTCAATTTCTCATTTCACTCACTGACCCACTCACTTTAGATATCTGGATATGTACTATTATACGAATATATTTCACTCTTATGAGTCAAGTACTTTTCCAATCAATTTTTCATACCACATTTTTGTTTTGCCTCCTCAATGTGTTTCTGTTATTACTTATAATAATTGATGTCTATGTTCTTTAATAATGTTTAAGATGTAAATCTATCGATTGATCTGGATCTTAAGTATTTGATCTAGATACATTATAATATCTTATTGTTATGTATCTCATCTGACCTGATCTTATCTGATCTGTTCAGACCAATACTCATTAGTTATAAATATTATTATTGCTTCTTATTGTTTTTAGAAATTTTAGTTTTGCACTTGAGATTGAGATTTATTACAGAACAGACATTTTCCTTGCTTCTTTCTCACTCTCACTTACTTTTCTTGATTTTCCTCATTCAAACTGAACTCTCTTTCTTGACGCTTCTATATATTCATTTCTCTCTCGCTCTCTTTCTTTACATTAGTATTATTCTTGGTTCTTCTGGTCATTATTGTTGTTTTTCTTCTTGTAGTTGCGTAAGTTTATCTTTACTTCTGTTGTTTTTGGCTCTTTTTATATTATCGTCTATTGTTGTTGTTGGTTTTCTTTCTATTCATCATAATCATCACCATAAGCAACAACAACATCATCATCACTAAACGCCGTCTTTGTAGAATATTTTTTTTTTTTTTTGTTTTCATATTTTTGAGTTTTGTTACCGAATTTTGAGTATTTTCCATTCAGTCGATTTTCAGATTTTATCAATTCAAGTAGTCAGTCGTTGACTTATGTCGGTCATCATTTGCAGAATTCGAAATTAAACACTATAAACTTATAACAAATTTATTAAGAAACAAATTAATGCATTTCCCAATTTATCAATAAAAAGCGAAATCAATGAAATGTTTACATTTTAATAAATTGTAATACTTATATTTAAAACTTGTCTATTTAATTTTATATTTTAATTCTGTGTGTGTGTGTGTGTGTTTCTGTTTTATTTCTTTTAGGTGTTAAATTTGCTAATTGGAAAGGTGGAAGTTTTCTTAGTACATACAAACTGAAACAAAATCATAATAAATAAAAATATAAACAGTATACAATATTTCTAATAAATAAAATTATTATTACAACAAAATATAATATTTTTAAAAAATATTAGAGAATAAATAAAAATTAAAAAATAACACAAAGTGAAAGTGGTCAATACAAAAACAATAATAAAATAATAAAACATAATTTATAATTTATTTTATAATAATATTAAAAAAAGTGATTTCTTTGAAACTTAATTCCTTGGGCTTATACTATATGTAAGTAAAATATTTGCATAAGTGTATATAATTTTATTTAAAAAAAAGATGGAACTACAGTTGAACTTCCATAACTAGAATCAGTTATGGAGACTTGGAGTTTTAGAATTATTCAATGCGAAAAGAAATGTACAATGATTGAATTATACACATTTTTTATTAACTTAACATCAATATTCAGTAAAAAGAGATTCTAATTTTGTTTTTGTGCTTTAAAATGATTGTCAGTTGTATTACTCTGCATTTAACATTGTCAAGGAATTCGCTAAATCATTCTTGAAAATGTCCTGAATATATTCATCCTCCGAAGTGTTGTCATCACATTTCATCGCTCCAAACGATCATTGATCATGTAATGTTTTTACCTGAAAGAAATCTCGATCTGCAAAGCTCATTGTCCACATCAGTATAATCCCCATGTTATAGTACTACTCTTATCCAAGCTTCTTAGTTAGCTTCCAATAAGTTTCGATCTTCATTAATATAAAAAAAAAATTAAAGGTAACATATCATGACTGTTGTCCTATTAAAACTAAACCAAATCCAATAGAAAAATACTATATTTTAATACTTATGATATGTACATATATTTGATAAGATTCGTTTGGATATCTTTAAGAAATGTAAAAATTTGCATACTTAAAGTCATGAAGTGAGTTCAATAGTCGGAAAACTCTGTTTAATTGTCTGTTAGATTTGTCTGTACCAAATTTCAGTCTCTAGTGGGCTGCCCATGACACATAACACAAATTATAGTATAATAATCCTTTTTTTAAATCAATAAACCTATACTATTTAATTAGTTAATATTTTAATGTGCAATAAAATATAGTTCAACGTACAGGGTGGCGCAATAGAACGTGCATATTGCGTTTTTTTTTTCGCGACGAAGTTTACAGCGAATTTTGAAGTTGGATCTTAAACTGCATCCTTAACACAGGAATTAAAAGAGTCCGACTTCGGAGCAAGATTGGCATTTGCTGAAGAAATGCTTAGTCGATTTTCCACTTTTGACAACATCCTTTTTTCTAACGAGGCTCATTTCCATTTGAATGGGTTCGTAAACCGACAAAATTGTCGTTATTGGAACGACGAGAATCAAACATAAAGTCTACATGAACAATCCGAGGAACATCAGTCAACTAAAGGAAAATATCCATGGAGAAATAGCAGCAATCATCCGAGATTTATTGACAAGAGTTTTCACAATTCTGCGATCACGTTTAAAGGAGTGCCGTCTTCGAGAGGGCAGTCATTTAGATGATGTTATTTTTAAAAAATAAACTACATTTAAGTACCTAATCATCCTATCTTTTATTTCAACTATACCTTTTGTATTTATTTTTTTTAACCTATGCTTAATAAATGCACGTTCTATTGCGCCACCCTGTATAAATAATTGATGCTACTAAGTACTACTTCCTGCATAAAGCTTATGCAGAAGCGTTACATATTGGTTTAATTGAGAAAACTTATTACTACTGTAACTGAATATACTTAAAATCATATTATGAATAGTATTTCAGCACAATATCTCTATAACTGATTTGAATTATTTTCTAATAGTAATCAAAGGGATCTGTAATACTATTGTAATATATCGTTCTTAATACATTTTAAAAACTTATCAATGATTAAAATTATAGAAATTTTGCATAAGAAGAACCAAGACAAGTTTCCAGTAATCGAGTCTTTTATCGAAGCAAACATTATGGACATTTTTATTTATATATTTTTTTTTTTTTTACCGTTATATATAGAGTCATTGATGTATTTTTTAAAGAAAGTTAAAATTTATTTATTTCTTTATTGATTTTTTGTTAAATTTTCTTTTTTGTTGTTCTAGTTTAATGGTCAAATGAAGACTTTGCCGTTTTAATATTTAAAAGTTTTTTGTTTTTGGTATTTTTCTTGTATTCTTCGTTAGTTGTTATTGTTGTTTGCCTCACAAACCTCAAATTTCAACATATATAACCACAACAAGAACAACACCACTATAGTCTTCATTTCTAATTTTTTCTTGGTAACTTAAGACTAGAAGAGAAACGAATAAATAAAGTAGTAGTAGCAGCTAAGGCGCGTCATATGTCTAGAACACAGCGTTGCTTAAACTTTTGAGTCCGCAGACCCCCCATTTTTCCACTTTTTTTTTTTTTGCAGAACCCACCACACAATCATAGGTATTTGATTTTGTTCCAAAACTTTATTTAGCGCTCAATACTCTCTTAGGGCGGAGTGTTTAACCTATATTGATTTACGAGCTACAAATTCTTTAAAAATTGTACGAAGCAGAGTGACCACTTGTTTTGCTCTTTCTACTTTTTATTTTATCGCTCAACATTATTCTATTGCATGGAATATTTTACATCATTCTAAGCAAAATTTTGACGCTGATTTTTAGATTAGATTTAGTTTGCTTATGAATTAAAAGGAGGGTTTTTTTTAATAAATACTCTCACTGTACAAACATATTTTATTACAAAACTAAAATAAACTCTTAATTTTTCTTTTATATGATTTTCTATTGATTTTAAATGACGAATTGTTACTCTAATAACTGACCAGCAAATGCACAGTCCAGCGACCTTGGATTCGTTCCACCATAGTCCAAATATCTTGGTAGAATCGGTTACCTTCTTCTTCACTCATGTTACCGAGATTTCCCGGAAAATGATCATGTTGCATGCAAATTAATGAAAGTACTTTAAGATTTTTGAACTCAGTTTCAAATGAACGATGGGGGTATATTCAAAACAGTTACCTCGAATTAGTAAACTATTAAAATACGTTTATGTGTTGTATAAAATATTTGTACTCTCATGAGCCTACTTTGTACCGTTTAAGAACCGCTGATCTAGAAGATGAGACGAGGCGAACGACAAAATTAAGAAGAATTTATGAAATAATAAAAAAAAAATAAATACGTAATGGAATGAATTGGGGTGGGGTGTGATGTTGATTGTAGTGCATTTGTTTGGAGTATGGGGGTGAGGTAATTCATCGTAAATCGATTTGTTTTATTTTATTTGTTTATAAATTCGGCACGCGTCGTCTTCGATTGTGTTCGTCTTAAATCTTTTTCATTTTCTTTTCGATGCGTGAACTTTATTTTGCAGACACAACAACAAAAAATATTATTGTAATAAAACGCGAAATTCAAAGTTAGACAAACACTCACACAGAAACATATGTAAACATAGATAGAGAGATAGGAAAACAGATACATTTATATTGTAGAAAGATACATACTCGTAAATAATATCTAAATACAGTTGCATAGTTGTTTGCTTAGTTAGTTGGTCATTACCTCCTACGATGCTTCTCTAATTTACACTACATTTTGCCCTCAAGATACGAGTATTGCACATTGGTAATTAAATGTTGTTGTTTATTTCTCTTTTGATGATTTTTTTTTTATTTTTCAAAATTGTCTTTATTGAAAAAAAAATTTGATCGTTTTCACATTTTGTTTTGTCTTTCTCTTTAATTTAATCAATTTTTATAGCAATAAATTTATTATTGTTGCATGAGTGTGAAGCGATGGTTTCAATTTGATTATTTCTATACACACGTACACGAACACACACACATACACAGATATATACATATATAGACATACAAATACATTGTTATTTGTATCTACGCCCACCTGCTGTGACACGTGGCCTTCAAGCTAGCAGCCGGTTGCGGTGTCAAAATTTTAGAAGAATTATTAACATTAATTGATAACTAATTGTTGCTTTTTGTGGTTGATGTTGTTGCTGGTGCTGCTGCTGCTACCCTAATTTAGGTTTTTCACACGCTTTTGTTTATGTATTGAACATTTTCAATTTTAATTTAATTTTCTTTACCAATCCCGCTGGCTCTCTCTAAACAAATTTCATTTGATATTGTTTTTATTGTACGATTCAATTAAAAATTCTTTAAATTAATAAAACAAAAAAATTGAATTCTTTTTATTATTGTATTTTTTTATCTTTTATTGTTTTAAATGTATGTATAATACCTTAAAACAAAATCTAAATTTTTATAAGATTCCTTAGATCATAGATCACGATATACGAGTATTTAATTTGATTATACGAAATATAATTCCATTTTGTTATTTAATACCTTCAAATACTTGAATATGTACATATGTATCCAAAACTGTCTTTTATTTTTCTTCTATTCAAGTCTTTATCGTATTTTCCAATACAAATTACAAACTCTGACTTTTGACCACCATTTTTCTGGCATCAGGCAATTGGATTCCTGGAAAAAAGGATCTAGATTGAAATGTTATTTGGAAAGTAATATGAGCCAATAACTGGATGAAATGGTTGTCTGAAGGTTTCAACTCTGTATTTTCAATTGATTTTCGTTTCAGTTCTCTGTGAGTACTTCACCAGATTTCAAAGGCTTATGGCACAGCAAATCTTTCTGATTTTACTCAATACTCTTTGGCTTGTTTATCAACGAACCCTCTTTCCTAATACTTAGTAGTTGAATTGTGATGTTAAGCAAACCATCAAATTGTATGAAAATGTCCATTTATTAATTACCAGGTAGTAATAATTACCACCTTAAAAAAAGTCACTTTATGGTATAATATTATCCAATTTGTCACAAAGAATGCAATGGAATGTCATTCAATCATATTTATAATATTCTTTTTTTTAGTTATTTTAATTATTTTCATCTTCAAAACTCAAAGACTCTTCTTGGCTCTTCATTTCTGTTTTAATATTTTTTTTTTCGTATATATGGTATGTGTTATGTATTATAAATAAGTAGAAAGCCGATATTTCAGAAAAAACTCATTGATTCATTGATATTTTTATTTCATGTAGGAACAGTGTTTTATCAATCTGGAAAATTTACATTTTTTTCCATTTGTTGTGTAAATAATAAAACTACTTAGATTGATGCTACTGTAACCACTTTAACATAAAATATCAATCCTCTAATTACAATAGCATGACACATTTTGACTAGCTTATGTTGATTAAAGGTTGGTATTTTCTAAAGATTATAGTAGAGTATCAGCATTGGGACTTTTGATCTTGTAATGTTTGAATCATAGATCACATACTAAACTGATTATGAAAATTGAGTACTATACGTGTATGGACAAATTTTTACTACTATGTAGACAAATTTTCCTTTTAAGAATACTAAAAATGATTAATATTACAATATTTGCGGAGGACCCTGTTTTGTTTCACCGTTTTTTCAGTTGTAAGTAGTTGGTACTTAATGTTTATTTGTTGCTAAAACAAAATATTCATTAATTTATGGTTTATAATGAATAATATGGAATGCTAAACATTTCCTTCACAATAAAACTAAGCAACACTTTTAAGAATATAATTTGAGTACTTTATTTATTATTAATTTCACAGAATATCATGATTTATCATGTTTTATAAATTTTTGATTGATAATTTCCGATTTATTGATAAGTATAGGCAATTGATTGTTGAGAGGTGGGTGCACTGAATTGATCACTTCAAATGTGTCTAAAACAATTAATATACAAATGCGAAAACCAGATTCAAAAGCTAAACTGAGATAAATGATTTAAAACTTAGTGTTGTCTAAGCTTGATTACAGTCTTGTTCCCGACAATAATATTTATTATTTTAGTTTTTAGATAACTAAAATTCAACATTGTTAAATGGACATTTCCGTTTTTTTTTCTTTTTATATTAACTTTAGAGTTCAAGTTTAAATTTCTACAATATTATTTTGGTACTTTTGTATATAATTATTTTGTTATTTTTTCATAGCTCAAAATAAGTGCAACTTAACCATGAGAAATTCCCTCGTATTAAATTTATATGTATGTATCTTCTCGTATGTCACTCACCTTTCATTTCTCTTCCAAGTCTTGAAATCAATAAAGTTTTTGTTGGTGTTGGATTCTATTGTATTGTATATTGTACATACATATGCATCTTGTTCTAAATTCTTAAGTGTCATGTAGCCCTAAATTTGTAATATCAATAATAATAACAACAACAACATGAATTATGTCATGTGAATGTCAAGTGTTATTTCCTTTTTTACTTCTAATATACTTGAGTATCTTTGTGTGATTTATTTCAGATTCTTATACACAGACACACTTTACACTTCTACAGATAAGATTAATGTAATATTTATGTATATATGATATACTTAGATATGCAGTTATGCACTTTTCTCTTTGATCTATTTCTCATTTATTTGAGGCCCCAAAAAAGTTTCAATTATCAATGAAGATATAATACTTATATTTCAAAAGTATCTAAGTTTTCATTTTGTGTCTACTAAAACAGGTAATAGAGAGGAGAGGAAGTGGCAATATTTCCGAGTATTTGAAATATCATAACTGCAAGTACAAAATTCCACAATCACGTTCTCATAACTTAGACATATAATAGATATTTTTGTTACGATATTTCTTTCTCTTGTCCTTCACTTTTAGTCACACGTTCACTTCTTCTTGGGCTACAAAATAATAATAATATGAAACATGAACAAAAAAAAATTGATACAAAATACAATATAAAATCAACTTCACACGTCGCAAAATTTTAATTAAAAAATCAGCAACAACAACAACTACCATAGTCATAATAATATCAACAACTAAATGTTGTCAGTTAGTCCATAAGTCTATTGACCATCGGTTCAGTCATTCAGTCAGTCAATCCGGTTTTTTGGTCAACATTTTGATGCCTTTTTGCGAGTTCATCGTGTTTTAGATCAAAAGTTGTTGTAGTTAGATGGATACACACATACACTGATACATTGTCATAGATTATAGGTAAATGTAATGTGTATGCGCGCGTGTATATATATATATATGTATGTATGTGTGTGTGTGTGTGTGTGTGTGTGTGTGTGTGTGTGTGTGTGTGTGTGTGTGTGTGTGTGTGTGTGTGTGTGTGTGTGTGTGTTTTTTTTTTTTTTTTTTTTTTGTGATCGGAAGAAAAGCATCGAAAGCCGAAGTGCGGGACTTTAACCACGCTAAAAACTCCCGCCCCCTGGTCCTATTGTCCCCCCGGAACTGTCGTTAGATATTTCGTCGGGAGGAGAGGAGGAGCATAGTTGCTCAAAAGTCAATCTGTCCCAAGTAAGTGGGTCGCCTATTGTCTCTGTGTTGTTTGTATGTCGCAACTACACGTCAATCAACAATCACCTGTCCGTTTGTGCAGCTAGACGGTCGGCCTGCATTCGCAGTCTTTCAGCTGCTCTGCTGCGTTCTGCTGCACGGAGGGCCCTCATCATCGTGGCAATAGCTGCTTTCACCACTTGCCACATCTCTTCTGATTGGCACATGTGCGGCACCAGGTTATCCACTGTAGGCGGCTCTCCAAAACACTCCTGTATCTGTGTCCTCTCATTGATAAATCGAGGACAGCAGAAAAGTACGTGTTGGGCATCTTCGGCGATACCGACGCAGACAGGGCAGAAGGGGTCCTCCTCGTGTCTGAAACGGTGCAGATAGAACTTAAAGCAACCGTGTCCACTGAGCATCTGCGTCATATGGAAGTCCACTTCTCCATGTTTCCGTGTTATCCATACATCCAGGCAAGGGATCAGGGAGTACGTCCATCGCCCTTTACTAGACGCTTCCCATCTTCTCTGCCATTCTTGGATGCTGTTTCGCCGCTCGTCTTCTGTGGATGACCCTGTGGTGTACCTCCGTTTCACTTCTCGCGCCAATATGTCTATTGGTGGCATAGAAGCTATTGCTTCAATCGCCACATCCGATATTGTACGGAATCCGCTTGCAACCCGCAATGCACTTAGGCGGTATGTCGAGCGAATACCCGCCATGTATGAGCTAATCCGTGTTGCATCCGCCCATACTGGCGCAGCGTATAGGATAATGGAACCAACAACTCTAGCCAGTAGCTTTCGCGTGCTAGCTCGTGGTCCGCCTATGTTTCCCATTATTCGGGATAAGGCTCCATTAACTTTCACCGCTTTGTCATTTATGGCTACTAGATGCTCCTTGAAGGACAACCGAGTGTCAATAAGCACTCCCAGATACTTGAGGGCTGGCTGGGAGGTTATGAGGCAGTCGCCTATCCAAAACGAAAATGTTTCCCTCACCTTCCTGGTAGACAGGAGAACAGCTTCTGTTTTCTCGACTGCTAACTCCAGATGAGCTTGACTAAGCCAACTCCTGACACTGGCCGTAGCTTCACAGCAGCTAGCTTGTATTCGCTCGATCGTTTTACCCACGACTACCAAAGCAATGTCGTCAGCGTAGCCAATCAGCGTTGCGCCTGTGGGGAGGTTCATCCTAAGGATACCATCATACATTACGTTCCACAGCGTGGGTCCTAGGACCGAACCTTGAGGCACGCCCCTTGTGACCCTGTACTCCTTCCGGCCATCATCGGTGTCATACAACAGCACCCGGTCTGCGAAATAATTTGCAATTATCCGCATAAGGTACCTCGGCGTATCGAGATCCCTAAGTGCTTGCATGATCCGTGGCCAGCTCGCCATGTTGAAGGCATTTTTGACGTCCAAGGTCACCACAGCGCAGTATTCCTTGGCGCCTCCCTTCCATCTGGTTCCACTCGTCGCTCTACGCGCAATATCCATCACTGCTTGGATTGCATCGACCGTGGATTTCCCACGGCGGAATCCAAACTGACGGTCGGATAGAGCGTCCGGTCTTTCTAGAGTGTCCTGGAGACGTCCGACTATGATACTTTCCAGTATCTTGCCCTGCGAGTCAAGCATGCAGAGCGGCCGGTACGCAGATGGGTGGTCAGGTTGCTTTTTTGGCTTTAGCAACAAGACTAACCTCTGTCTTTTCCAAATGGTCGGAAATACACCTTCGGCAAGGCATGCGGAGTACATCTTTGTGAAAGTCGCAACATCTGCTCTCACTGCAGCCTTTAGCGCTACGTTTGGGATGCCATCAGGACCTGGGGCTTTCCTGTCTCCCAACTTTCTTAGTGCTTGCAGCACTTCAACTGTGGTTACCACTGGGAAGCCAGCGGCGCCTGTGGGTGGATCGGTGGATTCCAACGTGTCACCCACTGGGAAAAGTGCTGCAACCACCTCGCCGATCAGCGTTGGGTCAGATGGCTGTGGAGGCTGTGGTCCTTTCACCGAGCTCATCACTAACTTGTAGGCCTTACCCCAGGGATCAGTATCGGAGCTGTCTCGCAGGGCTTTGAAACGAGAGTCTTTGCTGAACCGTATGGCCTTCCTCAGGAGATGTCTTAACTTTTTAAATGCGTATTGCATTTGCTCCCAATCAGGAGACGTTCTGGCACGCTGCGCCAACCTGCGTGCCCGAATGCAGCGACTCCTAAGCTCAGCAATCTCGTCGTTCCACCAGTAGGCCGCCTTTCGCGTAGGTACCCGAGCTTTCCTAGGCATCGAGGCGTCGCAAGCTATGGAAATCCGCTTGGTGACGCTTTCTGCCATACCATTCGCGTCTTCAGTGACCGTTGCGGTGTCTTCCCAGATTTGGAGAAAGACGTCTTCGTCAAAGAGACGATCTCTCCAGCCTCTGACAGAGTGGAACTGGACCCTGATTGCCGGATGCTGCACAATCTCAATCACAATGGCTCGGTGATCACTGTTCGTATAGAAATCACCGATGCTCCATGTTGTGTGACGCGCAATGGAACTATGTGCGAAGGTGAGATCTATGGCGGAGCGCCTGTTACCTGCCTCGAAAGTGAACTGCCCGTCGTTTAAAAGTTCAACGTTGAGTGTGGCTAGGCACTCCATCAGGACCCTGCCACGCTGGTTCGTGAAACTGCTACCCCACATTGTGGACCAGGCATTGAAATCTCCTGCGATGATGGACGGCGTCCTTGTCCTGGCTTCCGCAACCAGCTCCGTAATTAGCCGTTCAAATTGGCTTATTTCCAGACTTGGGGGGGCATAACATGAGAAAAAGTAAATGCCGTTTACTTTTACCCAAGTGAAGCCAGAATGAGGAGTCAGTGCCTTGCTTTGAGGAGCCTTCCCATCCGTGACCCATATAGCCGCTTTGCAGGATGCGTCCGACGTCCATTCAAGCCCTAAGATGTTGCGGTATTGCTCGCATATTAGGACAAGGTCGAGGTGTTGCTCGAAGACCGTTTGTCGCAGCAAGTCTTGGGCTGCCACACAGTGGTTAAGATTAAGTTGGACGATTTTCATCGCCCTCCTGTCCTCTTTTCCTTAACTGCCCTTTCGTGTTCCGGGCAACGGGCACTCCCCGCTGCATGGTTACCACTGCATAGCGCACACTTTGGCTCACTTTTGCACGCTGCTGCCTTATGACCTTCTTGCCCGCATCTCCTGCAGAGGTTGCTGCGGTCTACGGTTTCCTTACAATTTTGTGCTTGGTGGTTGTACCCCCAGCACTTGTAACACCTGGTTGGATCAACACAGTCCCGGACTCTGCAGGATACCCATCCTATGCGGACTCGTTGCGCACTCAGCACCATCTTTGCGTCAGCAACTGGCAGCGTGATGTACGCAGTCTGTGTGCCACGGCGTATCTTCCCCATGTTCCGAACCTGCGATTCATCCGGGCGATGTATTTTGCACTGCTCATGGAGGGCGTCACACACTTCGCCGGAAGATGTGATCTCATCCAAATCCCTGAGCTGGATTGTGACCACGTTTGTTTTCGTCACGACTTTTACATCACCGCCTAGAGACTGTTCCACCACTGTCTGGTACTCCGCCGTATTCTGCTCTGTGCCCCGTTTGAGTTCAACAAGAAGCTCATTTTTGGTGGTGCGTCGGAAATTCTTCACGCTTTCGCCTAGTTTCTGCAAGGCCGGGTCGCTGCGTATTTTCCGCAGAATATCCGCATACGTGGAGCTTCCGGTAGCCGAGATGATGAGAGCGTCCGGCTTAGACCTGAGGCCATTTGCCCTTCTCTTTCCCGACACTTTCGTCCAGTTCTGTTTAGTTGACTTGGGAGAGTCAACCTTAACTTTGCCAACTTTAGCCACGGGTTTGCTCTCCTTAGAGGCGATTGGTGGTTTTTTAGCTGCACAGCGCTTTACTGGGGGCGTTTCCAGTTGCTCCTCGGGGCTTCTTTTACCCTTTGCGGGGGGTTTCAACCAGGGTGACGTCTGCGAAGAGTTATTAGTCCTTATGACTCTCTTCGCCTGGTCGTCCTTCTGATCGATAGCTGAAAGCTCATAGAGAGCTTTGATACTATCGATCGTATCCCTCATATTTTGGTTTATGGAGCGTCTCGGCTTACCATCTGAACCCTTCTCCTCCAGCATGTCCACCAAACTCCTTATCTTCACGCCGAGCTTGTGGAAAGAGTTAAACTCTTCTCCTGGTTTCGTCGAGCACGAGGGGCTCGCCTCATCCTTGCTAGTAGTAGCCAGGATGGGTTTCGGCGTTCGATTGATATTACTGCCTGGCTGTGGTGGAGAGCGAGCCACCTTGCCGCTTCTCTTGAACGCCATATCTCCTGATGGACCCGAACTTGTATCATCGTTCGCCACAGCGACCAAGTTGGCCGTCGCCGTGGTACAATTATTCCCTGTATTAGCCATTCTTTTTTGTTTAACCAGCGCATCGTGTGCAGGGGGGCGGGCCGTACTAGTCAGGAACGGGTATACCCTTGGGACATAGTCCCTACCCCAGTTCCCTGAGGCCTGACCTACGCTTTACCAGTCCCGGAATACACGGACGGACTGGTGCTCGCCCGGGGCAACGCAGTCTACTAAACTGCGTCCAATGCACACTCCCTGACCAGGGTCCGAAGTGGCTGGTCACTGATCCACGCCACGCCTGCCGCCTCGGTAGAGCAGGCTCACATCACCCCTTCACCATCGTTAGCGGAATAACTAACAGTGGTTCCGGGGACTCCCAGCGCGACGTGGCGGGGAACGGTCTTCACCGCGTTTTAGGCCTACCGCCAGGCATATACTACTGCCGACCTATCAGGTACAGACGCAGACCAAGAAGCCGCCCAATGTGGGAACAGACGCTCTTGGGTTTAGGACTGCCATCAGGCATTTACTGCTGCCGACCTATCAGGTTCAGCTACAGACCAAAAATCCGCCCAATCTGAGACCAGGCGCACTTTTGGGTTTTGGAGAACTTATTATGTGGGCGGCTCACACTCGCCCCGTCACGAGAATTTCACAAGAGTGTGTAGGCTTTTAAACTACCTCCTCCATTCTCGCCGCTCATTGGTCGGGGACTGCTTATTGAATATTCGCAGCTAACCTACATATCTGTAGGCCGTCCACTATCCGCCACCTGTGACCCCCACTGTAGCTTGAGCAACGCCGAGTGTGTGTGTGTGTGTGTGTGTGTGTGTGTGTGTGTGTGTGTGTGTGTGTGTGTGTGTGTGTGTGTGTGTGTTGTTTTTTTTTTTTTTTTTTTTTTTGTATCGGAAGTGAAGCATCGAAAACCTACCCGGTCTACAACCGGAGTGCGGGACTTTAACCCGCTAAACACTCCCGCCCCTCGTCCTATCGTCCTCCCGGAACTGTCATTAGATAATACGTCGGGAGGAAGGTGGAGCATTGCTGCTCAAAAGTCAAGCGGTCCTAGTTTAGTAGGTCACCTATTGTGTTGTGTTGTGTTCGTACGTGGGTCGTGGCTACTCCTCAGTATTCTACAATCCCCCGTCCGGCACCATCTGCAACGACTGCATATTTCGCCTAGCCCTCTCTAGACGACGTAGCTCTAGCTGGATAGCTGTCACACGCTCACAGATCCGGTCCCAGTTGACCGGATTTGCTAACATGAACTGTAATGCGCTTGCTGGCTCCTGCGGATATCCTTCTGGAACAGGAAACCGAGCACATTGGAACATAACGTGCTCAGCGTCCTCCGGTTCGTCACACAGTGGGCACCTTGGTGTGTTGTCGTGCCCAAACCTGTATAGGTACCACCTGTATCCACCATGTCCTGACAAGAACTGGGTTAAATGGTAGTTGGTTTCCCCGCTCTTCCTGCTCAGCCATTTTTCAATGTCCGGGATGAGCCTGAAAGTCCATCTACCATTCTCAGCGTTCTGCCATCTCCGCTGCCAAAGCAATGTTGAAGCTTGCCGCTCACGCCTTCTAGCGTCGTTGTCTGGACGCCCATGACACGTCTCATAGAGTCTGCGCATTTCATCAGCCAATATGTCAATGGGAATCATGTCCGCTAGTACCAATGCCGCATCATCTGAGATTGTTCGAAAACCCGACACTGTTCTCAGCGCTGCCAGCCTATATGTACTCGAAAGGATTTTCGAGTAGGTAGTAGCTCTCAGCGACTCTGCCCAAACAGGGGCAGCGTACAGCATGACGGATGTCACCACCCTTGACAATATCCGGCGCTTGTCCGCCTTAGGGCCACCGATATTTGGCAGCATCCATGATAAGGCATTCTGGACCCTCGCAGCTTTATTCTTCACGTACAGCAGGTGCTCTTTGTACGATAGCCTGCTATCCAGCATAACACCTAGGTACCGTATAGCCCTCTTGGACCGTACCTCGTGATCACCAACTCGTACGGAGCAGAACTCTATACGCTTCCTACTGGTGGTCAGAACCAACTCTGTCTTCTGCTCTGCTAAGGACAGTTTCGAAGACCTGAGCCATGCAGTAACCGCGAGAATAGCGGAGTTTGCCGATTGCTCTATATTCCTTATCTCCTTGCCCGTTACTATCAGACACAGATCATCCGCAAAACCTACCGAAGTGCAGTTTTTGGGAAGCTGCAGCCGCAGGACCTGGTCATACATAAGGTTCCATAGGAGTGGGCCCAGCACCGAACCCTGAGGAACCCCCGCAGTAACTCTGTAGGTTTTACTTCCATCTTCGCTGTCATAGTGCAAGTACCTCTCTGACAAGTAGGACTTGATCATGTTTTGGAGGTACATTGGCGCTCCCGTTCTACGTACGGACCCTTTGATGTGCATCCAGTTAGCAGAGTTAAAAGCGTTCTTAACGTCCAGCGTGATGATTGCGCAGTATTCCTTATCACCATAGAGCCACCTTTCGCCCTGTATTGCCTGTCTTGCTATACCAACCACTTTATTTATCGCGTCAACTGTCGAGCGACCCTTTCGAAAGCCAAACTGGTTTTCGGAGAGAGTGCCACTCTCGTTCACGATTCGTTCAAGCCTGTTGCAGACAATCTTTTCCAAGACTTTGCCCACAGTATCCAACAAACAAATCGGCCTATACGACGACGCCTCGTTGGGTGGCTTACCAGCCTTTGGTATGAGGACCAGTTTCTGATGCCGCCATCTTCTGGGGAATACTCCGTCGTGAAGGCATTGGTTGAAAACCTGCATAAATACACTTGGAGCACTCGAAATAGCTGCTTTCAGGACTTTATTCGGCACTCCATCAGGACCCGGAGTCTTCCTATCCTTAATTTTATCGCAAGCTCGGGACAGTTCCTCAGAACTAACACTGGGGATACCATCCAGAGATCGTTGCTCAGACCTATCATCAAGTATTGAGGTCGCTGTCGGGAACAGTGTTCTGACAATGTTCTCGAGCATTGCTGGACAAGTGGGTTGTGGTACTCTACAACCTTTCACTCTCGACATCACCATCCTGTACGCCGTGCCCCAAGGATTTATGTCAGACTCCTCGAGAAGCTGTTTAAGGCATGACCGCTTGCTGGACTTGACTGCCTTTTGGAAGGCAAGTCTGGCCGTTCTGAACTCATCTAGCCGCTGTTGGAAATTATCACAGCTTCTCGAACGCTGCATGAGTCGTCGTGCGCGAAGACAAGCCGATCTTAGCTCCCCTAGTTCGCCATTCCACCAGTGGCATGCTGGTCTGCGTCTGACCTGGATTCTCCTAGGCATAGCGGCATCACAGGCTATGGACAGCAAGTTTGACAATCTGTCCGCCAATTGATCGGAAGAGCCCACGCCGAGTTCTTGTGTTCGGAATACTTCCAGGAACATTTCCTCGTCACACAATGAGTCTTTCCACCTAGGCCCAGTTATAGGTTGCTGCACAACTCTAGAACCTCGTCCTATGTCGATCAGAATGGCCTGATGATCGCTATGGGTGTATCCTTCACTCACCACCCACTTCGCGTTTGTTTCTACGCTGCTAGTTGCAAAGGTAATGTCTATGACTGACTCTCTGCCCGCTTTCCTATACGTGGCCGTAGAACCTTTGTTGAGCAGAACTATATCGAGGCTTGCCACAGCTTCCAGAAGCGTTTGGCCCCTTGCGTTGGTAGATCTGCTTCCCCACTCCGTTGACCAGGCATTGAAGTCTCCTGCGATTATCACTGGAGATCTACCTCGGGCTTCCGTCACTAGTTCGTGGAGAAAGTGTTCGAAGTCTGAAGCTGTCATGCTTGGGCGTGCGTAACAGCTGAAGAAGTGAATGCCCCCGATTTTCGTGCGAACAAAGTTAGCAGCACGGGTACCATCGTCCTCGAATGCGTATGACCCACACGCCCATATTGCAGCAACACCTTCGGTATCTTCAAACCAAACTGACTCATTGCGCTTCGTGTAAGGCTCACTTACCAGAACTACGTCTGCCTTCTCTTCCGCTATGGTTCTTTGCAGAAGGTCCTGCGCTGCTTGACAGTGATTCAGGTTGATTTGAATTACCTTCATACCTTCCTGGTTTGCAATGCCTCTTTAAATACCGGGCAGGTTTTGCATCCCGCCACGTGATTTGCTATCGTCGGATCTTTTTTGGCACACAACATGCATCTCGGGCTACTACTGCAATTTTTTGCTATGTGTCCCTCCACGCCACACCTTATGCAGCACCTTGACCTATCCTCATTCTTACATGATCGAGATATATGACCGTACTCTAAGCATTTGAAGCACTTCTTCAATGCCACGTTTGATCTTATACGGCAGGTAACCCAGCCAATCTTCACCTTACCAGCCTTGAGGAGTATATTCGCCGCCTTTGTCTGCAAAGAGATCGTTGCAGTTTGGGTGCCAGCATACGACCGTCTTAGACTAGTGACGTCCAAACTCTGAACATCAGCTTGTCTAAACCGCTCCAATATACAATCACGTACTTCGTCCTTGGTGGTGATTTCGTCGATGTCCCTGACCTCTATCGTCGTTTTTTGGCTCAAAGATCTGACCGACGCATCTTGCCCTAGGGTGCCACTGACCATAACCCTCAGCTCTTCTGTCTCCGCGCCTTTCGTCTTTAGCTCTAGCAGAAGGTCACCATTTTGCGTTCTGCGAACCCTATGCACCGACTCTGTAAGGCCACCACAATTCGGGTCGGTTTTCATCCTTTTCAGGATATCAGCATAAGTACCCTCCTCATGTCGATGGATAACCAAAGCATCTGGTTTTATATGCTTCCTGAAACCAGCAATCTGCACACTTTTCTTCTTTGGTTTTCCAACCGTTTGCCATTGATCAAGCTGCGGTGCTTTAGGTGCGCTTTGCCCTCCTTTTGAAGTGGGTTGCTTTTTCCCCACGCCGATGTTATCTCCTCCCGTTTGTCGATTGGGTTGCACCTTCGGTGGTTTATCCTTTACACGAGGACCTGATGGGAGCCCTGTTTTGCCAGGATGGCGTTTTTGGGATGGTTCGCCCGAAGCCAGCGACGACGTATGAGCGCTAGCTCCGCATAAGCTGGGCGTTGTCTGCGCAAAACTCTCTCTTGTTTTTTCCCCTGGAGCAGTTTCGCCATAATCCGCTATCTCCTGTGCTGCCAAGAGATACAGTCGACTAATACTATCGATTGTATCTCTCATTGGCTGGTGGACAGATCTTCTTTTGCCATTTTCCAGCATTGCGACCAACTCTTCGATTTTCCCACCGAGCTTTTTAAAGGAGTCAGCTCCACCCTCGGTTACGTTTCGCCTGTTGGATTGGGGGCTAAGTAGAAATGGAGTGCTGGGATCTACATCGCCACTCTCTTCTTCCACTGTTGGCGGTACCGCCGTTCGACCCGTTGCCTGCTCTGTCTCCATAGGGGAGCGCGGTGTCTTCGTGCTCTTCCTAAAAGGGTCCGTGACAGTCAAAAAGTCTGAACTTGTAGCATTCGATGATACAGGAGCCAAGTTGGCCACTCCTGCATCACTGCGGTCATAGGATCTCGACGACTGGGGGCCCGCTTTCTCACCCACCATAGCCGCCGGTACTAGGCTTCCGACACCTTGCACCGTAATAGTCGCACTTTTTGGTACTTCCATTTTTGTTTTTCTGTCTGGGATCCTACCCATAGCCGTTTACCTTCAGCCAGGTCTAATACAGCCGCCCCTGACATGGGAACAGACGCTGACCAGGAAGCCGCCCATTCTGGGAACCGTCGCGCCTGGATTTTTTCGCCTTCTCGCATCAGCTAACCAACTGACGGATGTCAGATTGGTCATCGTCCAGAAGCGCCACGTGGAGGCTGCGAGCTACTTGGGGTGTACCCACAAGGATAGTGCTGGACTTCGCCAGGTTAAAGCCAATCAACAACATTACCTTGCAGTTGCACCCCCGC